>JACXGJ010000840.1:0-59419 GCA_016801105.1 Esox niger | reverse complement strand
TGGTGAGCAAAAATCCCAGAACCCCACGGTGGAACCTAGTGAATGACCTGCAGAGAGCTGGGACCAAAGTAACAAAGGCTACCATCAGTAACACACTACGCCGCCAGGGACTCAAATCCTGCAGTGCCAGACGTGTCCCCCTGCTTAAGCCAGTACATGTCCAGGCCCGTCTGAGGTTTGTTAGAGAGCATTTGGATGATCCAGAAGAGGATTGAGAGAATGTCATATGGTCAGATGAAACCAAAATAGAACTTTTTGGTAAAAACTCAACTCGTTGTGTTTGGAGTAGACAGAATGCTGAGTTGCATCCAAAGAACACCATACCTACTGTGAAGCATGGGGGTGGAAACATCATGCTTTGGGGCTGTTTTTCTGCAAAGGGACCAGGACGACTGATCCATGACTGATCGTGAGATTTTTTGTGAAAACCTCCTTCCATCAGCAAGGGCATTGAAGATGAAATGTGGCTGGGTCTTTCACCATGACAATGATCCCAAACACACCGCCCGGGCAACGAAGGAGTGGCATTTCAAGATCCTGGAGTGGCCTAGCCAGTCACCAGATCTCAACCCCATAGAAAATCTTTGGAGGGAGTTGAATGTCCGTGTTATCCCAGCGACAGCCCCAAAACATCACTGCTCTAGAGGCGATCTGCATGGAGGAATGGGCCAAAATACCAGCAACAGTGTGTGAAAACCTTGTGAAGACTTACAGAAAACGTTTGACCTCTGTAATTGCCAACAAAGTGTATATAACAAAGTATTGAGATGAACTTTTGTTATTGACCAAATAGTTATTTTCCACCATAATTTACCAATAAATTCCTTAAAAATCCTACAATGTGTTTTTCGGTATTTCTTTTCTCATTTTGTCTCTCATATTTGAAGTGTGCCTATGATGAAAATTACAGGCCTCTCTCATCTTTTTAAGTGGGAGAACTTGCACAGTTGGTGGCTGACTAAATACTTTTTTGCATCACTGTAATAATGCAATAATCCGACAACAAATCACATAGGAGTCTAATTCATGGGCACTAAGAATGATATTGCAACCTCCTATTTTCAGATTCAATTTGGAATTTTGCTCTTTGAAGCTTAAAAGCGACACATTCCCACCCGAGAAGAGAAAAGTACTCTCTCTGTCTCTCACTCTTTCTCAGCTCAATTCACGTGTTAATGAGCAAGATACTATAATTATTATCTCTGATGTCAGAAATACTAATGTGATTGCACAATTCTCATACCTTCACACCCTCTAAGGTGTGGAGTGAGGTGCGGAACCTGGTCTCTTCTGCTCTGAAGTAGATTGTCTTTCTTTGATAATATGGGTCCGGCCTAGGCTGGGCCCAGGAGTGGAAATGGGCATGTTCTGTGACGATGGAAGTTCGGAGAAATAGGACAAGAAACATTATTGCTGCAATGTCTGAGAGGAGTCGGGCAGCGTGATGGAGGTCAGGGTGATGTTTTGATTTCTCCAAGGCCCTCTGATGATTCATTGAACTGTGCGAACAGCCGGACTGATTAGATTGTATTCTCCTTCTCTCAGCTTCGGAATGAGGCTATATTCAGATTTGATCTGGATTGGAAAAAACGTACATACACACCCACCCACACACGCGTACACGCTCACCAATTCCCTCAGCTACACTTCTCTTCATTTAACGTGGACACACATTGCCTCATATAGACAACAGTACTGGTCGCCATCATTCAATCACAGCATTGCACCACGCTGCACATTTGAATGCTATGTAGACATGGAGAGGACGTTTATGTTCTCCCTTTGTGGAGCTGAATGAATTAACTGATCACACAGCTATTGACGTTTAGACAGAGACCTGGTTGAGCTGATTGAATTGAGCTTTTTTCGTTGAAATAGTGTGTTGAACAGTTGAATGGTTAAAATTTGTCAGGTTCGTCTTTTCATAAATCACTACTCTGATATGTTGTTGCTCACAAAAATGGATTCAAAAGAATCATTCCAGAATTTGTGTGAGTCGATTCAGGAACAGCATGTGTTGTACCCTTTAAGCCTCCATAGCTTATAATACGTGGGTATTATCATAAGGTGTAGCCAGAAATTGATTCAAAAGCGCTTAAACTGATCATGTGTTTTCAGAGAAGGACTGTCAAACCGTAGCACATGCACAATAAGGCAAGCCCGCGTTTGAAGTTCGGGGAAAAAATCTGTCTCAGCCACCCACAGCTCTCTTGCTATTTTTCTCTTTCTCTGTCGCGCACACATAGGCACACATGCAGGGAATGTGTGTGCGTATATCTTGTAGTGAATGTGAAGTGTGATGTTTAAAAGCTCCGATCCCTCTACAGCACTGTGGGTGTCCCCTGTCTCCCCTGCAAGGGGTGATGCCTCTCTGTGTTTTGCGGAGGCAGGTTCAGCTTTAAGATTAATGAAAAGCTCCATATTAGCCACAAAAAAAGAGCATTTTTACGATCTATTTAACACCGCGCATAACGATGGCTCACATTAAGCACTCTTGACTTACGCTTGCCTACGGCTGTATTTTCGGATGCATTCGGTGCGACCACTGTGATCTCCCGCGGCCGGCTATACACCCCCACACAGCCTACCCGCAACCACCCCAGCCCTACAGCCTGGGCACGTAATGTCTGCTGCTTCCACCGTTCTTACTCTAAAATCGTCCTCCATCTGGGGGAGAGAATGAGAGCACAGGACACAATGAGAAGTCTGTAAAAGAGCAAAGAAAAAACAATGATGTGATTGGTTGCTGTTAGCTTATTGGATTTATTGAGCAGCTCAGTGAGCTGCTGTCTGTATGCCAAAGCACTGGACAGTGCTGTACACGATAAGGTTAATTGTTCCCAATCAGGAGTACTGGTACCCCTGAGAGTAGTCTATTAAAAAGGGGGTACTTGAGAACAGCCCGGAGCCCATAGGCATACTGGTAAAATGCACTTGAGGGGGATCTTCAGGGGTTCTCTGTGTGGGGTACAGAAACCAAAACATTTGTGGAATCTGTTATTGAAAGGGGGTGGAACAAAAATAGAATGCTGTTTAATACGTTCGAAAAGTATGGGATGTTATTCCAAAAGTAGCTGCATGGTGGCTGAATTATTGATTCAGCTCAAATGGTTGTAATTACATAGAGACTGTGGCAGCATCCTCGTGATGCAGTGTTTCTATAGCATTGTGTTAGGGGGTTGCATTATACCCCTTATAATGTATGAACTTCCTCGGAATTCCAGGAAATCAGAACTAGAAATTCCACTCCCCAACCCATTGCTCCGCTCCTTGCCCTATGAGTGATTCCACAACGTGAGTGGCTGCCGTCGGACAAGCCCTTACCTGAGCTTTTAAAAGTCCCCCCGCCCCAGCTCTGAAACAACCCTTACCCCTTCCCTTCTGCCACCCTGTCCTAACCACAAAGCCCTTGAAGCAATCTACGGATTCTCAGGATGTCAGCTAGCATTAGCGTAACCCCCTTACGCCTGCGATCAGGACCTAGCCATGCAAGCAGGCGAAACAGGGCCAGAGTGGAGGCGCTCATTCGCAATGGTGTGTAGCGAGGTGAAAGGGGAGTAGAGCGAGGAGTGAGGGGGCAGTCATCTCCGCCACGTTGACCCCTGAGAGAGCCTTCCAAGGACCGGAGGACCTGAACAGGCTATGTGGGCGAAGAATGTGCGACAATGGTGAGTGATGGTGAAAGTAATTCCCTAATTCAGGCTCAGGGTAGTAACATGGCAAGATGACCTGTGGCAATGGAGCAGAACTTAACACAATATCCAGACTCATTTGTCACACATTCACTCTTCTGTGGTATAAAGAGCCACCCCGGAGGCCTTGAATTGGCGTAACCGTCAAAAGCACTTTTTCCTAACACCAAGCTGACCACCACGGTCTTGGTTGGAGCCTTGAAATGGATGGGCTCCCTGACAAGTGACTGGGAATCCGCATACTGTATTGCAAATTGCCCAGCGTTGCCCGGTGGAGCAGGGAGGTATTGTCAGTGTGATTTTCTGTTTTCATCGGGCTCTAGTGACTCCCTAGTGACTCAAAAAGCTTTCTGACGACGTAAGGTGAGTGAGTTGAGCAATGTGACTTTCTGGTTGGAAGACCAATGAAAAAGCAGATGTGCAGATGATTAGGAGGGAAGATGGCCACGTTTTTTTAATTCCCCAACATCCTTTGGGAGGTGTTGAGATGAGACAAGACCATAAATGGATTTGTGTCCGACGAAATTGGGAAAAGGGAGTTAAAAAAATTGGGTAAGAAAATGGAATGAAATGAACCCTGCCTGTGCCACTTGTGTCTGTGCTCTTGCCGAACCTACGCTTTTGCTTTTCAGGTTTGGTTTAGCTCTGATTTAAAATGGCAGAGCTGCAAATTCCGGGTGGCAGCTGAGCAGCAGTCCCCTGAGGAGAACTAAGGGCCTCGAAGAGTCACACTCACAGGGCTGCTGACAAGGTGATGATGTACACCTTTCATTAAAAGCCTTCATTAAAAACCTTCACCTGAAGGTGTGTGATGAGACAATCGTATGGTCCTAATGGCAGAGAAAGCAAAGGGGGACAAGATGAGACAGAGGCAGACAGGGTAGGATGAGGCAGGCTCTGGAGTAAGTACAGTCTAGTGTCATAGGCTATAAGGTCAGGCCAAACGAGCTCTGGCCTCAACTGGAGCCATTGGAAAATTGTGATTTCCATGAGTAATCAGAAGTAAATAAAGAAAAAAAAAAATATATATATGAAAGTATCTTTTTGCTTAAATAGCTAATTGA
The DNA here is from genome assembly GCA_016801105.1 of Esox niger. Lineage (NCBI taxonomy): Eukaryota > Metazoa > Chordata > Actinopteri > Esociformes > Esocidae > Esox > Esox niger. The sequence goes on along the minus strand of JACXGJ010000840.1, from coordinate 54,663 downwards.
TACCCACACTGTAATCCTTCAACATAGCATGTATGTTTATTCATCCACATCCATGCTTTTACAACAAAGGCTCAAATATTCACAAGCTGGGTTCTGGTGTTACAGCCAGGATGCTTCAATATTTCAAATTTGACTTGGATGGATTGCAGTTGGTATTGCCTGCTAACTATTTTAAATCAAAATCAGATTAGTATGACTCATTCTGGTGGGATCTTAATGTATTTCAGTATGATTGTAGCAGAAGCCAGGTTTCATGTTAACTTATGCATAACACACTTTAAACCTCCTTTGAAAAACACAATGTTGTGGCAGCTACTGACATTTCGCTCAGCCTGACAGACTCTGAATATTCATTTAGGGTTGTCATTCACACAAGCAACACGTAGTATTTTGTATGTATTTCTAAGAAGTGTCACAGGACCAGCTCGGTTTGGTTTAAAAAAATTAATAAACATTAGCACTGATTTGTGTACAGTTACGCCAGCCTAATGACTCACAGAGGACAAAGAGAGAGGTGGTGCCACACTTTCAGTCAGGCGTCACTTGAAAACAATGATGAATCAGTGATGAATCAAATTGCCTTTTTCAGTGGCTGGCAGTACAGACAATAGACATGGTGTCCCCCCTGCTCTTGATGATTGGGCCTGGCTTAATTGCAGGGGTACGTGCAGCACGTCATAAGCCTCCCATAGGAGTAGGTGACAGTGAACACAGAGTTGCACAAATCATTCCTGGTGTGTTCACACATGTGATTTCTTGTCTTCACTGCACCGTATGATATATCCAGACACGTACCATTCTTCTAGTCACAAACATAAAAGCTGTATTTAAAAGCACAATCAAATGGCTTGATCCGCGAAAAACACTGGTGTCCAAACATTTCGATTGAGAAACAGCTCCCACACACATCCATCCATGCACCAATCATTACAGGTCACCGAGCAGATGGCCACTATCAAGCACTCACAATCTGACCGCTACCCTGTATCTCCATGACAACTGGAATCGACACTGTCCTTTCAGATCAATGTGATACTTAAGAAGTCGAAAAATGCCAAGATAGATCTAATGTTTCAACAGTCCCCCATTCACTTGTACACTCACATCCTCCAGACAGTTCTTAAGTGGGATGGCCATGTGGAATGTTTTTGACTGGGGGAAGGTAAGCAGACATATCTGACTGGGAAATGTGAGCAGGTTAGCCAAATGCGATGACACCTGATATCCTATTAGTCCATGTTTATTCTTCCCCCTAATATGAAATAGCTTGTCTAGAAGGTTCTCATGTAACTGAGAGACATCTTACATGCTATCAATAGGCAGCTAAAATAAGAAAAAAACAAATAATTGAAGCAATGAAACGTTTGATTGGCAGAACCTGTCACACTGCAATGACCATTTGAATGCAATTTGAAATGTTGCCATGTACATCTGTTCCCACATTCATGAATAGATGGTGATGGATTGCGTACTTTGATAAGCATACAGCAGAGCGTATGGTTGTTTCTCAAACATTTATCACAAGCTGCTCAGTGTTCTCGGTGCTCCATTTGTTCACTTGTTATTCCTGAACGCATAACCTTGAGGTGAGACGATATAGTGAAGCTTTTACTCTCTTGTCAACATAAAACTGGTAGTGCCGGACCATTAACAGACACGCACGATATGCCCTCTTTCAAATTACCTCCTTTTTATACAGCAGCAAAACTACAGCAGTAACACTATCCATTCTTTCCAAAGCACACAGCTAGCCAAAGTGGGACCAAATAGGATTTGATCTTGCAATTGAGTTTCCTGATTTGTGCTGATTCATTAGTAATTAATACACTGATTTTCCTGAATACCTGGATTACATGGCGGTCTTAAAGAGTCTCTCTGGTTATCTTTTAATTACATGCTGATTAAGTGGGAGATGGTGTGGTTGGTAACAAGATCAGTGGAGATGGATGAAGGTGGAGGTTAATGAGCATGCTAGCAACTACTTGTTCCTAGGTCCAAACCAAAACAAACCATTACAAAACAACAAAACCAAAACCAAGTACGGAATTGGGTTAGTTATATGTGGTAATGGATCTGTTTTAGACAACGTTTCTTTGTGTGGAATATCTATGGGCATCCTGAAGTTGTATGTCATCTGACCTTAAGAACAATTTGGAATCTAAAATGCAATAATATCTCATGAGGCAGAGAATCTCTCCCTTACCCACAACCAGTGGTGACTAGCCTGCATGTTGTTGATGTTGGTTCTCTGTGTTCGAGGGGAAGATGGTCTGCTGTTTTTGGTTGTCTGTAGCTTTGCTACATTTCTCCTTGCTGCTCCTGATCATTCTACTTGGCAATAATCAAAAAGGACAACACTATGCAGGGCACACTATGCAGTTGATCGTTGTGTCAGAAATGCAGATGTTATGCAGCAATACAATTTTCCAATATTATTTGTGTATGATCACTGCCCGTTCAATGTTGGTGTGAGTAGTTTAGCATCTTCAGTGGCCATACATTTTATGCATATCTCCAGTTCAGGTATGTTTTAGAGATTTAATTGTCACAGTTCTTCAAGGTAGCTGGACACAGGTGCAGAGGTGATTTAACTAAAGGTGCTTTAATCACAAGACTGACTTGTTGTATTGCATGACAACAGTTAACATGAACTTAACATAAGGCTGCAACATCCAACAATGACTCACAAAAACACTAGGACAGGTGGAACATTGGGACATAACAAGGGATAATTGAGGTACAGATGAGGACTAAAAAACAGAAACAAAATCAAAAGACAATGAACATAGGAATGTATCAGTTGGCATAGCACAACTGTTACACAAATATACTGCTTTCAGTTTTAGATGTATTTAAGGCCAGCAAGTTTAATGTGTATCACCCATTCTGACACTGGCTGTTAAGACTCCTTGATAAGAATCTCAGTCAGCTCACGGGCTATGGTTGGTGATATATGCCAGTACCAGTCAAAAGTTTGGACACTCACTCAAGGGTATTTCTTTATTCTTACAATAAGAAAAAACACGTAGAATCAGGTAGTAACCAAAAAAGTGTCTAACCAAAGCTTCATGAGGTAGTCATCTGGAATGGATTTCAATTAACTGGTGTGCCTTTTTTAATGTAAATTTGTGGAATTTGATTTCCTTCAGAAGGATTGACTGACCCTTGTGTCTTAAATTAATGATGGACTGTCATATCTCTTTGCTTATTCGAGTTGTTCTTAATATGTACATAATATGAACTACTGCATCACAGACATAATGATGGTGTTCTGTATTCCAACCCTACCTTCTCAGGATAGCTACTGTGAAGAATTTTATTGTGTTCAACACATTTTGGGTAACTACATGATTCCATGTTTTCCATTTTTTTCATATAGTTTAGATGTCTTCACTATTATTCAACAATGAGGAAAATATTAAAAGTAAAAAGATACTCTTGAAGCATTAGCGATCCAAACTTTTGACTGCTTCTGTATATGTAGTGTGGTATCATCTTCATTGTCATCACTGTAAGAAAGTGGTACTTTATTTAAAAAAATAGAGAGTAACAGCTCAAGGCAACTGTCTCGAGGGACACCATACATTACATCTTTAGAATAAGGGAAAGCAGAAGGCTATATATCGTCAAATAATCTCCTAGCCCCAATAGGAACAGGGTGTAGCTGAAGCAGGCTTGCTACCAAATTGTGTGAACCAATTGTGTGAGTTGTGTGAATCCAATTGCAATCTTCAGATGGTGCCTGAGGGTTACGGTTTAGTTAACCATGGCCTACTATAGTAGCTAAGGAATAGGTGTTAGGAGTTCTAAAGGAGGCAGTCCTATTGACAAATTTAATAGGTTTAGTTGAAAGGCCAGTCCCAAATTTTTATTTCTATTTGGTGGTGGTATGATGACAATAAATCACCCCATTGCACCTCATTAACCCTATTGTCAGGACTCTCCTCCTGACTGTGTGAAATGAATCATTATGAGAAATAACCACCGTTATTGGGATTATTTGTGCACAGTGACAAATACTTAATAAGGCCCCGCTGTTTCTTTGAGGAGATGATTGTGGCGGAAATTAATGGTTGCATTTTGTTAGCATCAGAAAACTGAGGTTCTCATTAGAAGGCAGTTTTGGTTCTCTGTGTGCGACATTATCAACATAGTCCTCATTTTTGGCATCCAAAGGCCTATTTGAATGTTAGAATTTCAACACAAAGATTCTTGATTTTCCATCCCCTTAATAAAGAACTGTGAAGAGAAACAAGGCTCAGTGCTCCCTTGGAATATGTTACTGTAGGTATAGAGATGGATTCTTATACATCTCTCTTTTGATACCACTGCCACCGCCAGCATGCTTGACAATAGGTTCAAAAGGTTTCACGTCATTAACTAAATTTAAATGTATGGAGATTGCTCTGTGGCATTGATACATGAAATAGAACTTATAGTATTATTGGTCAGATGACAAAAAGAACAATTTGAGCATGCCCAAGATGATGAACCTTACACCATACCTACTGTAAAATAGGTTACCTGTCTCTTTGATGTGTGCCTGTCACTTTGTTGCAGGTGTGTTTGTAAAAAGGAGCACTCTCTAAACAAAGACAAGATGATAAGCTATAATTTCCCTTACTCTGACAGACAGCAAGTCGAGTCTAGTCAGCAGATAAATCAATGCGACCTGACAGGTAGCAGTCCTCTGCAGTGACCATGCAGCTGGCTCCTTCCATCACATGCCACAGAGTGAAGCCTCATGTGATCCAGCCTGAACCTCGAAAATGCTGTCATGTCATTGTACCAGCTTTATTATGGCCATTGGCAGCAGTCACTCGAGGCACTTGTGGTTTGCATGATAAAGAACTGTGAAAAAAAGCTCCTTCTGACCCACTATGTTGAGTATGTTACGGACCATTAGCACCCACAACCACCCATAGTCCACAGGCGAGAGGAGATGGCTCACCCCATGCCAACCTCTCTCTGGACCATTACCCAAACCTGCTGAGAGAGCAGCCTTAACTGCCTGTGGCTCGCGGGGATCCGGACGGTTTGTAAATGGATGGCATATTGGTTTTTCAAACTCAAAGCACAGCTTTGAAGTCCAGTTATACCTGTGCTCTCGAATATACATGTGATGCCTAGCCAATTGGCAGATAGGTCTGTGAAAACTATGGCTAGAGCAAGTGTATGTTTTCTTACATTGTAGTCTGCTCTTTCTCTAACTGCCTAATCTGCTCAAGAAACAATAAACTAAAGACGTGTCTGTGATTAAAGAGGCCGGAAGTGGGACAGTTTTGACAGATGGAGTCAGTAATGGAAAGTTAGAAAGCTTCCATTTTAGCCCTTCTTTGGGCTCTCCATCCCCCTATGATTCATTTAACCATCCCTTGGTTCATGTCTTTTTCCATCCCTTTCGATGCAGTGGGAGGCATCCACCCTGAACCACAGTTGTCTCAGTGTGAGCGAAATATGGCTTGGTTCTCACATTTCAGACCATTTTTCTTCCAACAGATGCAGTTAACTGAATTTAGCCCTTCATTACAGGGGGAAGCATTACATGAGTAAACAGATGTTTTAGAGAGGGCTTCCTTTTTTAGTTAGTCATTTTCATTCCCCCTCAGACACCTCTTTTTGGTGCAGACTTATCCTGCAAACAACCTCATTACACTGTTTGTGTGTCATGCATTCGTTTTTCATATCCTGACATTTTAAAGGCCTCCCTTGCATGCATTTAAAAATAATATCTTCTGCAGTCAGACCTGGAACTCCTATCTGGTGTCACTGTCCCAACGTTGGTATGTACAGAGACATAAGGGATTTCCTAGCGAGTGGAGATGAGGCAACCACTGAGAGTTGTGCTGATGCATAATATCAAGTCTTCCTGACATTTAACGCATTTACCAGGTTAAAAATAAACTGTCTCTTAATCCCACTCACCATGATCTGTGCCTTGTTACATTGTACATAAACATGTGGCCGTCATCTGTTCGAGGTAATCCAACCGCTATCTGATTGAGATATGTAGCGTCTATTCATGGTAATTAAATGAGTCTCTTATCTGCCCACTACGTCTAAATTATGATCAGATTCACTGATCGCTCCCTGTATGTAAACGAGATGGTTCCCACCGGTCTTGGATCTGCCCTTAAGACAGAAGCTGTATACATTCACAGAAAACAGATAGAAGCAGATATCTGCTACTACTCAGCTTCAGGCAAAACAATGGGTAATGACTAGAAGTGACAGCCTAGTATCCAGATGCTCTACCTGTCTGCTACTTTTCAAATAATGATTCTGAAATACAGTATCTGCAATCCTTATTGAAGTCAATACACAAATATGATGATTTTTGGATGAATGTTGAGAATAGTATATAGTGGTAAAAGGTTTAAAGAGTAGGTTACAAACTGGATCTTAAAATTTTTGCAAAGGATTTCACCAAACTGTTCTAGACAGGTCTGGTCTTCACTTATGGATGCTTACAAATATTCCAGAAAATAAGGAAACAGATATATTTAATATAGAAGCAAGAAATGTTGGCACACTTGCATACAATTTTTTCTGATGCAATTTCAGCTGACTTGGCACAGCCTATATTGTCCCCAATAGGTGTAGGGTGAAAATGTTTTAGTTAATGGCCCCTGTTGTGCTGTGGTCATATTTCTCTGCAAAAGACAAAACAATACGCAATTTTTCCAATTTTTGGGAAACACGTAATCAAAGACCAAAACATTATGGGTTTCATTGTTACATATTGTTGCCAAACACTTTCGATCCCATTACAGCTTTTAAAAGACTGTTTCTGATTCATCGTTAATCAATGATTTGGAGGCAACATAAACCATGTTGTTTTTTCCTTAATAGGAATCCTAGGGAGACAGGTGAAAAGAAGACACAGTGGTTAATGGTGGAGCTTGACCACAGTGCTGACTTTGCTTCTGTAAAGATCATCTGTAACACATACAGCTCTGGAAAAAATTTAGAGACCACAGCATTTCTTTTTTTCGTTTCCCAAAAAGTTGAAAAGGAAGGATTGAGTGAGGAGCAGAAGGGTTAGAATTACAGAACAGAAGCAGCAGCGAAAATATGATATCAAGTTTGGAGGGGACATTACATTAACAGAGCATTTTTTGAAGGGGACATCAAACAAAATGGTGTAAAATTATTTTAGTTTGTACCTTCGGTTTGCTTTCTGTTTTAGCTCTGCAAATTCATCTATTGTGTGTGGGAACTTAACAGTACCGCCATAAAACAAATTTACTGGATTATCCCACGTTAGCCCTGTGCATTGAGTACCTTACAGATGGTAGACACAAACACTTTCACCTTGCCAGCTTAGGAACATTACATACACTGCACCGCAAGCTTCTCTCAGTGACTCGAATGAAACCACTGCAAAAGCTGGTTGATGTTACTGTAGTTAGCTAGCTACAATTTGCTAACTGCTAGCTAACATAACAAGCGACCTGTCATTCAATGCAGAGAAAAGGAGGGCTGGTGACGGATATACATTTATTTTTATAGTACTGAGTAGTAGAAGTAAAGAAATATCTAAGATATCCTTTGTTTGAACTACTCACTGAAAGTCAACCACCAACAACAGACTGTCAGATTCCCATACATGCATCGTACCAGCAGAATGTGACAGTGCTGAGGGCTGTGGGGCAGTGAACCAAACCACTGTGAGTTAAAGAGCAATTTTTTTAAACTTTAATGCGCTATTAGGTGTCTATATTCTGTACATGTGCTTTCACTGAGTCTTATTACTATTATTAAAATCACATAGTTGTGTTTACATTTATATATTGGGGGGACTAATAAAGACAAGTAGCACCCAAGGGATTAATTGTAAAATGTACTTTGTGCAAACCAGGAGCACCACACCCAGTCTCAACTGCCTACACGTCATGAAAAGTAGAAACAATCAGAATCAGGACAACAGGCACATCCTTCTGAACAGTGATACCAGTGTCCTGACCAGGACAAAGAAATCACACCACTGTCAGATGTTGACTTATTTTTGAAGGGCTGAGACTTAGATATGCTGTCCTTTAGCGTCAAGGGGAAGCTCATTTCACCATTGCCAGGACAGAGAAAAGATTTGATCATCCTCGTTTCAATCAGTGAGCCACTTTGTATTCTCCACTCCAGCCACTTACTGCTAGCTATGCTGCTGAGCTCTGGCAAATTGTTGACTTAGAATTGACCTTACCTTGCCAAAGTATGACCTTAACCATTAGAGGAGATGCAAAAAAGATCTTAGATCAGTGGTTTACACGATCCCACACCATTTAGAATCATCAGCATGACAGGAAAGCTGACATGTGTTTAGGTCATGAAAGCTCTCACTGCCCAACCACATCTGTAAAGAAATGAACCCAGATGGTGAACATCTGATAAAGTACATGTCAACATTCTTGTTTTTATCAAACTTGTTTACCTAACATCCATTATATTCTGTCCTCATGACCATATTCAAATGAAGACCATTTACTTGTATGCAACACCTGGCCCCTGTCTATCACCATGAAAAAACTGTCTCAACTGGCCCTGCATGCTCTAAAATTGATTAGATCCTGAATTAAAAATGTTTTAGTAACCAGCATGTTCCGATCTGTGCAATCCTTCAAATGTAGCTATACTCTCTCAATCCATTCACTTCCTTCCTTTAGGGCAATCTCATACCTTCCTATTGATCGGCTGTTGGAGCATCAACATTCTGTAGCGGGTGTCATCAGATAGTTCCTCCCGCTGTCTGTCTCTGGGTTCAGAAGCTATAGCACATCATAAAAAAGCTTTCACAGATTGCTTGCTTTCCCAATGTACCCAACAGCTGCAAAGCTTTTAGCAATGGGAGAGGGAAATCATACAAGAAAATTACAGATTTGCTTGACTTCAAGTGGCTCCCTGTCTCAATTTATGCATTTTCAATACCACAGACCAAACCATTTGAATCTGGATGTTGCAACATGTACCATTTGAAGTGCACGTAGATATGAACAAATACTTCTAAAAAATTCTAATAAACATATTTTTTCGGGAGTAGACATTATGTTTGTGAGAAATATACTTCAAAGACAACCCATGTGGGAGTATAGTGCATTTTCCAAAGCAGATTGAGAAAATTGGTAAGGAGGAGAATAATTATTTTCCCTACTCCATGATCTCAACGCCTATTCCCAAGAGATTTATACTTTTGGGATTGGATATTGCCTATGGAAAAATAAAGTCAAAGAGTAAAGATCCTCCCGAGGAAGGGAACCTCCCTATTGTCAGTATTAAAAACACACCAGGAGTACATAATGTTGCTGTACTGTATGATTAGTGTTAAAACATTGACTAACTAGACTGCCAATGTTAAAAGGCCAGCTGAGAGGCTTTGTCTTCCTCCTAGACTGACAGTCATTCTGATTGGTCACACCTAAGGACCTACCATGCCTCGGCGGATACTGCCCCCTACGTCTGGGGCGTTGTGCTCATGTGCTTTATTTTCTGACACCAACCTTCATCTCTCATTATAACAGTAGATAGTGTTGATCATTAGCATACTGGAAGTGCAGCTTTTAATAACCGCAAATTGGCATCCAAATAAACAAGTAAACAACAGCCAACAAGCCAATCTTGTCAACCCACCCAAGCATGGGGTGTTGAATGCTCAATCATCGTTGTGAGTTATGACACTGTGTGCCATAACACACATGTACCTCTTGCGTAAAGGTTATTTTGTGCCCTTTTCAAATGAATCCATTCTCTATTACAAACATTGCCTCTATACCTGGGGAAAGGTTATTATTTTCATATGATTCCTTATCCCACATAATTCCCGCAGCTGTCTGTGACATTTTGCGGCTGCTGAGCATTTTTCTTGTTTTATTTTTAATATTTAGCAAATCCTATTGACTGCTCTAATCTTGGAGTTTGGTATTCCAATTAAATATGACAATTTATAATATTTTAATTCCTGTTTACTTTGTGATGGTGGATTGTAAAGATAATCAGAGGATTTAGAGATACAGAAAAATAAGGCCTGACAAAGTATTGAGTCTTGACAGACAATGGAACTGTGAGCATGAAAGTCCCACCACAATCACAGAGGGAGCATTAGTTAATATTCATCTTCATTGAGGAGACATCAAACGCAAATTCTGATGGCAACAATATGGTCTAATGCAGTTTGGATTGGAGAGATCATTTTAACAAGGAGTTATGATCTATTTGAGTTATAAAACATGATGTAATATGCAGTTTCTCCATGCAGGGATGTATTGAAATTTACATTCTTCCTAATTCATAACATTCATCCTGTGCCCACACAGTTCTAAATCTGACAAGTGAAAGCATTCCTGCAAAGGGGGTTACCCAAAACCAGTTTGTGAGTTAGAAAAAAGAGCTACTGTTGAAGTAGCCTCTGCATCCAGATTTTATTTAACTGCGCTTAGTTCTATTGTTGGATAAAAATTTATGGCATATTTGTTTGTCTTTGGCAGAGAAATACCACCATACCTTTCATAATTTCATTTCAGTAATATTGTTTGGAGAATTCCATACAACTCAGTGAAAATACAAACCATTTAGGTTTTCATAAACACATACTGTATTTGCTGTGTTGTAAACTGTGAACAGTATAGTATCCGTATGTCATTAGGACATACCTTTTCACAGAACATTTTACTACTTGTTTCGTAAGATTGCAGAATACCTCTTTGTTATTCAAAACAGGAAAAATATATTGTTTCAGATGATGATAAAATAAGTTTGGTTTTGTTTCTCCAACTTTTGAACAAATCAGGCTAGCCTACAAATCAGCTTGCCTGTAAACCTCCAACTAATTGTAATAATTAGAAAAATATTCACACTCAGTAACCCACAATATCGCTGTGAAAAACAAAACAAAAACGCTGTGAAAAGTAATTAAAAGTAAGTCAAATTAAAATACCCTACTATAAGGGAAAACACCCTGAAGAAATACTTGGTGGAAACACCTTTTGTTTGAATTATATAGGTCTCTTTGAACACATTCTGCTCACCAAGACTGTGCAATATTTGCCCATTCGTCTTCGCAGAACTGTTCAATTCTGTTCATTTTACAGTGGGGAGAACAGGTATTTGATACACTGCTGATTTTGAAGGTTTTCCTACTTAGAAAGCATATAGAGGTCTGTACTTCAACAGTGAGAGACAGAATCTAAAACAAAAATCCAGAAAATCACATTGTATGATTTTTAAATAATGAATTAGCATTTTATTGCATGACATAAGTATTTGATACATCAGTAAAGCAGAAATTAGTCTTTGGTACAGAAACCTTAGTTTGCAATTACAGAGATCATACGTTTCCTGTAGTTCTTGACCAGGTTTGCACACACTGCAGCAGGGATTTTGGCCCACTCCTCAATACAGACCTTCTCCATATCCTTCAGACTGTGGTCCCAGCTCTCTTCAGGTCATTGACCAGGTCAATGCCGTGTAGTTCTGGGCTGATCCCTCACCTTCCTCACAATCATTGATGCCCCGCGAGGTAAGATCTTGCATGGAGCCCCAGACCGAGGGAGATTGACTGTCATCTTGAACTTCATCCATTTTTTAATAATTGCGCCAACAGTTGTTGCCTTCTCACCAAGCAGCTTGTCTATTGTCCTGTAGCCCATCCCAGCCTTGTGCAGGTCTACAATTTTATCCCTGATGTCCTTACACAGCTCTCTGGTCTTGGCCATTGTGGAGAGGTTGGATTCTGTTTGATTGAGTGTGTGGACAGGTGTCTTTTATACAGGTAACGACTTCAAACAGAGCTTCTTAAAGAAAAACTAACAGGTCTGTAAGAGCCGGAGTTCTTACTGGTTGGTAGGTGATCAAATACATATGTCATGCAATAAAATACAAATAAATTATTTAAAAATCATACAATGTGATTTTCGGGATTTTTAGATTCCATCTCTCACAGTTGAAGTTTGCCTATGCTAAAAATTACAGTCCTCTACATGCTTTGTAACTAGGAAAACCTGCAAAATCAGCAGTGTATCAAATACTTGTTCTCCCCACTGTAAATGCATGGTGACTGCTTATGGACTGCATACGATCATTCCACAGATACTCAATGGGATTCATGTCAGGGCTCTGACTAGGCCACTTAAGTACATTCGTTTTCATGTCTTTCAGCCACTGCACCGTTGCTTTTGTGGGTTGCTTTTGGTCTTTGTCATGTTGAAACGTGAACCATTGTCTAATTTCAAACTTTCTGGCAGAGGACTGCAGGGTCTCCTCAAGAACTTGTCAATATTTTGCTCTGTCCATTTTGCCTTCTAAGTTCTCCAGTGTCTGCTGAAGAGAAACACCCCCATAACTGCTACCACCTCCATGGTAAGTTGTGGGTAGGCCGACCAGAGCTCTCCCTCCAGACTCCGTCTGTCATTCTTCTTTAAACTTCCCAAAAAAGTTAATCTATGGTGAACGATCTCAACAATAATACTTCTTTCTCACTAGGAGATACTTGGGTGTAGTCAAAGGACTTTGTCACTTCCAATATGCTTACAATGAATCTTGGGCCCCTGGTGCAGCATTCCACCGTCTGACTAACCAACTCCTCTGGCAAACCAGCACCTTCACCGCTGTTGTGTGGGTGTGTTGGTAAATTGTTCCTTCAGGCTCCATTAGGGCTCTTACTGCTGTTGCTTAACCATGTCAGAAACACACCGGACATCAGCCATTTCAGACAGAGAGAGAGAACAATAGAGAGGAGGGGAGAATATGAAAAGCTAATCAAACATCGATAAATCCCCATATCTGTTAGGAGAAATACTGCAATGTGCAATCACAACAGCAAGATTTGTGACCAGTTGTCACCAGAAGAGGGCAATCAGTGGAGAACATTTGTCTGTTTATTTATTTTCCTTTGCCATTTATACTTTGACTATTTGCACATTGTTTTTAATAAAATATGTCTAATACCACTAGGCAATGAACCAAACTAACTGCTAAATATCCACCATATTGTAGGTGGAAGGATTTCAGCAAGGCCTTTGACAGTCCAATAATCACTCTACTGAGTTTCCAGCAACAATAAAAATAGGCCCACCCATATTTCAAGTTCAAGATATCAAATCTGTAAACACTGCAATATTTGACTTGGAAAATATTTGTAGAAAGACAAGGTCTGATTTTTCTATAAAACAATTATTTAGAGCAGACAAATTATCATAGATGTGGAAAATTTAAAACTAAAATATCTAATGTACATAATAATTCAGATCCTTTAGTTATTACTTTGTAAAAGCACCTTTGGCAATCACAGCTATAAGTCTTCTTGTGTATACCTACTGTATACCAGCTTTGGTTAACTCTTACAAATTAGTTAATGATATTTAGGATGATCATCTTTAAACATTTATGTTTTAGCTTGCTAATTCTTTCTTTTATATTTCTGAATTATCCCTGCTCTCATTCTGCAATTCATTATTACCATTTTACGGTCTCTTTAGAAAGACCATCCCTATAGTTTGATGCTCTCCAAGGTGCAGACTCAGATATGCCCGCTTTGTAGTTGTAGGGAAGAAAGGAGCGGAAACAGGCTGGTGAAAGAATAGAAAGGCAGGAGAAAATCTGATGATTCATCCAAAAGTCTGTTATGTGCCTACTCTCTGATCTGTCATCCGACTTAAGGTATAAGAGGTGTCAATGGGATGTTGAATTTCAAAAAGACAATCTTAACATCAAATGTGGTCTTACAGTCATATTTTGAAAAGGAAATGTCAGGAAATATTATGTTACTGCAAGGGGCTAAAAAGATCTAGAACATTTCTGCAAGATATCAGCATACAGTATACATGGAATGTTATTACCTAAAAATTGTAGGCACATTAGTATCCTGACCTACTGAGAAAAACAGCAATAACTCCACATTTGGTTACAAAATTCAGTTACTGACATTTTATATACATGTCCTGCCTTCACAGTGTTATGTAGAAAACGATGGGATCATATTTGCAGTAAAGGCAAGAAGTTACAATTTCTATGGTTCACCTTGATATTATTGATTGCTCTTTGTTAACCAAGTTATATGAAACAGCAATTTACTAATTAATCCATGAACACATTTATGTTAAAAACATGTATTTTAAGGAAACTTTCCAGTCAGAGCACCAACAAAGAAGGCATCTAACGGTCCGGGAAGATATTATATAAAAAACCACATACTAGAAAAGCAGGAAATCTCTACAGATTTGGTTACAACACATTTGACTGGATAGTTTATAAAGCAACGCAATTTTTCTCAGCTCCAATCTATAAGCAGTTACTGCTCTTTTGCTTGATAAAGCTATTCATCGTTTTGCATAAAGGTGTGTGGGTGCTAACTTTGATGCCTTTCGACCTTGGGAGTCCATGGCAACCCTTTTAAATTCAAAATGGAGAGGTGGGTAGGGAGTGAGGGAAGGTGGAGAAAAGTAGCGTGTGAGAGTAATAAAAAACCTGTGAGAGGATCGTCTCATCATTCCACGCAGGATTGCAGCAAAAGTAGTTTCGATGGAAAAAAGAAAACAGTGAAAATCTCAAACAGACACAAATCCCTTCTCACATCTCTAGCCATTCTCTGTTTCTCTCTCTTTCTAGTTTCTCATTGCTTCTCCTCTACTTTATCTTTATCTTGCAGGAAAACACCTAGCAGCTCGGAGACCTGACATGAGCGGCCTTAAGGATCTGACACGAACCAACTAAATCCTCCCACCCCAACCCCAAGGGAAGGTGAGAGATTAAAAACTTCTGTTTGAGTCAAGGAAAAAGAAGAAGACGAAAGAAGGGAGACAGACAAAGAAAGACAGAGACAAAGACAGAGAAGGAAAGAATTGCTTATCATTCACGTTTCTTCTCTATTCCCACTGTGAGGGATCCTCACTAGTCAGTAACTGTGGGCAGAGGAGGAAAAACCCCGCTGCCCACCACGCTGACCAGACCATGAAGAGAGAATCAGAGCACGAAGACAGTGATAACAAGGGAAGAGGATGAATCCTTTGCAGAGCCATATAAATTCATTCTCTATTTCATAACTGAGTACACTGGAGACTATGGCAACATGAACATTTCTGTACTCATTGCCTCAAGATGTATTATTAAGGCTAGCCCTCCAGTCATAGAGTAGTGTTCTTTGTGTTCCTGACTCCAACGTGTTCTCCAGTCTGTCTGGGTTGTAGTCATGTTTCTGCCCAATGGGTGTGCTATGAACTGGACTGGCAGGATCTGTCACCAAGTTGGCCTTATGATGTTTTTACTCCTCCTCTACTGCTCCTCAACGGCCGCCCATTCAACCAGACCCAAAGGTCCAGGCGGCACTCACCTGAATTCAATCCGCATTGATGGGGATATCTCCCTGGGAGGCCTATTTCCAGTGCACGCCAGGGGCAATGAAGGCAAGGCCTGTGGGGAGCTGAAAAAAGAGAAGGGGATCCATCGCCTGGAAGCCATGCTGTTCGCCCTCGACCGTATCAACAACAACGATACCCTGCTGCCCAACATCACCCTGGGTGCACGCATCCTAGACACGTGTTCTCGGGACACCCACGCCCTGGAGCAGTCGCTCACCTTTGTCCAGGCCCTCATCGAGAAGGACGGGACGGACGTCAAGTGTTTGGGTGGAGGGGCGCCCATCATCACCAAGCCTGAGAGGGTGGTGGGAGTTATCGGAGCCTCTTCCAGCTCTGTGTCCATCATGGTGGCAAACATCCTGCGCCTCTTCAAGGTAAGGGCCACACGGTGCTTCACTACCTGTGGGTGGTTTGGGTCTTTGAAGTGTCACAGTGACCATCTAATATACGATGTGTTGTCTGTTTCCTGTTGCTATCACCATGATACATACTGGGATGGCTGTTCTAACACAATTTTGATTCTATTATATTTTGACGATAAGGAAAGATTGAAAAAAATTCTGAGATAAAAATAAAAATGACTAAAACAGAATTGGATAAATAATAGTGGTTAAATCTCCGCTTCCACACGATTGGAGTACCCACAATCTTACAATAATCCCTTTGGCCTTCTCAATATACCCTGGGGACTAGGTTGCTAAGTAGTGTCAGTGTCTCTCACCCATAGATTTGGACAGAGGGCACAATGTTAGATTATAGTCTCTCAAACACTTTGCTGTGGATTGACTGACAGCATCACGAAAAGTATCACTGTGTGGCATTTTGATTCTGAATGATCAGATAGCTAGCCAGGATGTTGTACTTGATTACAGGAATCATACTCAAGTCAGACTTGATTCTCGATTTCCAGGACTCGTGGCTCCACTTGGACTTGAAAAAAGTTGAATCTGTCGCGCCTTTATTTTCCAGTATCATCAGCAATCTATTTACATTTGCCTCTAGTCTCTTTTTGATTTTGTCATTTTGCTAAGCCATCGAACTGTACATACTGCATACAGTTGCCAGGTTGCTCTGACAGGTCTTTCTCTTTCATTCAGCAAAAACGAATTGTCCAAACATTTTCTAACTAAAAGGATTTGTATTCTTCAGATTTGTGGTGTTTTGGCTTTACCTTTTGGAGCAAATCTGTCAATTTACCTCCTCCCACTTTACTGGGCTCATCTCTTTCAATTTGGCTTAAAACCACAATGTGCCCAGAGCGGTGCATTTATGGTCAGCTTTGGAACCACCACTAAATCAAAGTTGTTAACGATTGCTGTTCAGAAAATGCAAACACAAAGAAATGATATTGCTACGCAAAGTGATGTTTCACCTCTCACTCTGCCTAGTTAATTGAAACAGCCTGCCTTATGTAGCAAAACATGTTTCAACGTTTAATATGCAAGGGACAGCATTTTAATACGCATTATCTAAGTAGGAAATATTGTTGGAAATGACATAATTTGAATATAATTATATTTAGCATTTTGAGTGTTCTTCCTTTTGTTGATCAGAGTTGATGCAACAGATTTACGACAGAGACGGGTTTGCCTATTACAATAATGTTGCGAATTTACATTACTGTGCAAGGCAAAATAAACATACTGTTTAAACATACTGAAATTATAAAGAAAACGAATGATCTGCTTCCTTCAACTCCCATGTGCTGGACATCATTTTTGTTGAGACTAATCTAACAATGGCCTAAGACAAGTTATTCAGATTGGAAAAAAAATATTTTGGAGTCTAAATATTGTGCAGAAATTGATTTTGATCTGGCAAAAAAAAAAAATATCTGTATATTTTGTAATCATTATGACAGCCCTGATTATAGAGTTGTTTTTACTTTTCCAATCGTCTATAAAATGAATACATATTGTAACTACGGCACCAGCTGATACACATAGCCTAATGAACAACCCTTCACTAACTGCATTACCGTCTTACGGGTAACAGAGAGAGCACTAGTTTCTATTATTATTTGTAGTTGCGTTTATTTAAAAAATCACAGTTGCGAGCATACAAATATCAGAGTTTATGCAATGGTACAGTGGGCCCATGGTTCGGTATGTATCCCGGTTTGTGGGTCACAGTAACGGTACGGTTTCAGTATGAATAACATAATCACGTTAGAAGAGTTTCCACTCGAGTAGCCAACAGTGGCAAAGCAATGCTTGCAAATTGTACTTTGTTTATAGTCTTCTTACCCTCGCCATCGTACTGAACAAGTGTTCAGTATGATGAACAAAGTAGTGACAAAAATATTTGTTTAACACCAATTTTTCATTTTACAGTCGATGAGACGATAACTGACTAAATCAGGGTTTCTACTTTAAGTGAATGTTCAAATTCACTGACTTTTCCCTGACTTTGACAAAAAAACTGAATTTACATGACCTATAATAAACAAGCAGCCTTTGTGCAGAGCACTGGGCAGACAAAGACCAGCCCACAGTATTTTAAACCCATCAATTTGCGAGCTTTAGTTACTAATTCACAGATGTTTTTAGTACAAATCTGAGTTTTCACTGCTTCAACATACACCAATCAGCCATAACATTATGACCACTGACAGGTGATGTATATAACACTGATAATCTCGTTATCATGGCACCTGTCAGTGGGTGGGATATATTAGGTAGCAAGTGAACATTCTGTCCTCAAAGTTGATGTGTTAGAAACGGGAAAAATGGGATGCTTAAAGATCTAAATTGTGATGGCAGACAACTGGGTCAGAGTGTCTCCAAAACGCCAGCTCTTGTGGGGTGTTCCTGGTCTGCAGTGGTCACTACCTATCAAAGAAGGAAAAGTGGCAAACCGGCGACAGGGTCAAGGGCGGCCAAGGCTCATTGATGCACATGGGGAGCGAAGGCTGGCCTGTGTGTTTCGATCCAACAGAAGAGCAACTGTAGCTCAAATTGCAGAAAAAGTTAATGCTGGCACTGATAGAAAGGTGTCAGAACACACAGTGGATCACAGTGTGTTGTGTATGTGCCTAAAATGGGCACGTGAGCATTAGTACTGGACCATGGACCAATGGAAGAACGTGGCCTGGTCTGATGAATCACATTTTCTTTAACACCACATGGATGGCTGGGTGCATGTGCGTCGCTTACCTGGAGAACACATGGCACCAGGATGCACTATGGGAAGAAGGCAAGCGTGTGGAGGCAGTGTGATGATTTGGGCAATGTTCTGCTGGGATACCTTAGGTCGTGCCATTCATGTGGATGTTAATTTGACATGTATCACCTACCAAAGCATTGTTGCAGGACATGTGCACTCTTTCATGGCAACGGTATTCCCTGATGGCATTGTCCACTTTCAGCAGTATAATGTGCCCTTCCACAGAGCAAAAATGGTTCAGGAATGGTTTAGGAACACAACAACAAGTTCAAGGTGTTGACATGGCCTCCAAATTCCCCAGATCTCAATTCAATCGAGCATTTTTGGGACAAACAAGTCAGATCCATGGAGGCCCCACCTCGCAACTGACAGACTTAAATGATCTGCTGCTAGTGTCTTGGTGCCAGATACCACAGCACACCTTCAGAGGACTAGTGGAGTCCATGCCTCGACAGGTGAGGGCTGTATGTTAGCAAAAGGGGGACTTACACAATATTAGGCAGGCGGTCATAATGTTTTGGCTGATCGATGTAATGCACAATAATGATCAACATTAAGATGATCATCCTTTCGGCTGCATGCGGGTAGCATACTTTTTACAGTTTGCATGGCTGCGAAGTACTCCCTTTCCCATATTTGATAGATCAATAGTAGTGTTACAAACTTTATATTTAACTTTGCTGTTATATACTTTAAACACCCAGTCTTTGAAGTCATCATTATGTAGTAAAGCACTTGAAATGTACATTTTCCTGGCATCTTTGCCTGAAGTGATTGGCAGTTGACGAGTGAGAAGGGGATAAGGTGAAAAATTAAGTAGCCTAACCATAACTATACGCAATACATGAAATGCCTGAAATAATGATAAAGACGAATTCTGCGTTGAAAATACATTTTGATAAATGGCCACTAAAATTTAAACATTCTACAAAATTCCCTGATATTCCATGACTTGAACATACTTTTTAAAATTCCATGATATTCCAGAAAGTCTATGACCAGTGAGAATCCTGCTAAATAGATCCAGATAAACTATAAATAAATGAAAAATATTTTTCATTTTGTTTGACAAATATGAGATGAGGCAAAATTATACTTGTGACAAAAGTCTTAAATAACTACCATAACTGGATAGGATGGTTTTGAAAATTCATTTTGTAAGTGTTTTTGTTTTGTTTCATCCAATCAAAAGCAGACATTGCAATGGAATTATTTGGGAAAATGTATGTCAATCCCAGGTCATTCTAGAATCACCTCAGATTTTTCTTTAATCTGGTGGCAACAGATTGACTGGGTTGATTAAAGTTATTCTCCTGGTGCAAATTACTGGTAGAAAAAAGGGCAGACATTTGGAGGAATTTTAAATATCACGTACTATACAAGACGGAATGCCACTTTTCCACTGGCTAACACAGCGTTTGCAACTACAAGTTGATGGAAAAAATTGTGTGGTGACTGGAGAAGTGGCTACAGCCTAACTTGTCAACTACAGTATCTAAACATTTTAAAATCTTCTGTGCCCTTGTTCTTTTCATCTGATATTTCCATCTATGACGGTTAAGTAGTCTAAAGATAATGCGTGCGCAGTACACGTTTCATACTGGCTAATTGCTATGCACAACAATGTGCTCATAATTGTTAATACATAATAGCAAATGATACATTATCAAGATTAGTTAAGTACAAGCCAGGTTGTGTTTATAGTATTTTGAACACCAGCAGGCAAGTGGTTGTGTTGGGTGGAGTATAGAGAATGTGTTTTGTGATTTGACTATTAGGTTCATTATTGGTAATGTAGAATTGAATACAAGCATTATGAATAAAAAGATATGGTCTAGATATGGCATTGGATGATCTGAGGTTAGATGAGGTGTAAGAGGCACAGTCGCCACCTAACTTTCACAGTCGCCACCTAACTGATGTGCAAGCGCTGGTAAAGGGTTCTCATTCTCATTGTCTGCATGTTGCTGGTCAATCCTGTGTAAAGCACCTAAAGACAAAATTGCAATCTGTTACTAGGACACCCGTAGGTGAACTTGAAGATATTGTATTCAAATAAATGTGAAAACTTTGAAAGGTGAGATATGTGTTGGTATTATTATGTTTGTGTACATGGCAGTAGTGATATGTTTAATATAGGTTAATGAGGCATTACCTTTGATTTGACTAAAATGTGTCTGAAACAAGAGCATTTTGTTTACAAAAACGGTAGTTTTCCTATTTTTGACAATAACTACACTAAATCATCATTCAAATGGTAAAAATGTGACTAAAAGTTTAAGGTATTTTAGTCACAATGACTAAGAATAGACTAAAACAAAAAAGGATGTCAAAATAACACTGTATTGAATGCTGAAACCAAAATGTTCCCACACAGCAGTTTTGAAAGCCCGGGGTGCCTCTTCAAATTTGCCCCTCTGTCTCACTAGCGCATGCTATTCGCACGTTGGAGCTGAGATAATTTTTGTTTTAGTTTCCCCTCTATTCAAGGGGAGCCTTTAGGAAGGTTTCCTGCTGAGATGTCATTGCAAATCATCATTGGTTGTTTAATGGTGAGGGGATTGCGTTCACTGCGATTGCCACATGTTGAGACATTGCTGTGGAGCAAAGTTTGTCAACCCTCAGGAGCCCCCAACGGCCTGGGGCCCTACGCAGTTGTCTGTTTTACCTGTTCACGAGCTACACACCTGCTTCTGTGGATCTGAATTTACAACGTGTGTGTAGTCTGAAGCACAATAAGCATGTTTAGTAAATTATAGTAAATTGCCAACATAGCATAACTCCACAGTTCACATGTGCATAATGAACCATAAGGGGCGTACCGAAAGGTTCCATAACATACCGTGTAACTTTGCATCCCTAGTATGATTGAGGCCTGGCTGAACCTATTCTGAGCAATATTTTTTTGAACAGCGCAAGGCTGTAGCGACCTTCCTACAGTATTCATTTACAATATAGTCAATGACCCAATGTACAAGTTCCTGCACAGAGTTGAGACTCTTCTTATGTTCCGTTTTCCTGTTATGTCGTCCTTTTCCACTATGTGAAGCAATATGTTTTTCATTGACGCTGTGCCATTGTTGAGAACATGCTGTGTCCCTGATAATTGTCTGTATATTAAAACCAGAATCCCACAACTGCCATTCAGCATGCAATACTGAAACCATTCCTTTAAGATGACATTGGAAAAAGAAGCAAAACAGATCATAGACTTACTGATTGTGTAACTCTCCACATGGACTGTGGATAGTTACACAAAAACACATCCAACACACAATTTGTTCCACTCACTTTTTTCCTGAGAAAATCTGAAAGTCCATTGAATATTTTAAGACAATCTACTGCGAAGAGAGACTGCAAAGACACTGGAATTCTTGAGTATAGAACTTAGTTAATGATTGCGGTCGTTCTGTTATACTGCGATGCCATAAAGGTTGATGTTTTTTGCTTTAAGTCTTGTTTCCACTATATACTGTGCTATTTATCTTTGTGTCTCATCATGCTAAATTCTGATCTCTCCCTATGTTAACCTTTATTCAGTCAAATGTATTTTATAAAGTCCTGTTTACATCAGCAGTTGTCACAAAGTCCTTTTCCAGATACCGGGCTTAAAACCCCAAAGAGCAAGCAATGAGAGTTGACCACTACATGAAAATTTGGTTGCACAGAAAACTAGCCAAATTAATAGCAAACCACTTAAATTCCTCTTACTATTGCTCTACATTTGACTGGTAAAAATTTAGTCTGCTATATTTGACAAGTTAAAGTTGACTTAGTGACTCAGACTTGAGAACTACAAAGAGCATCCGAACTCAGACTTTGCCGTACATATTTATGACTTGACTCATCAATCAAACATTGGTTTTCGGGACTTGTAACCGATACTGATTTAGATATTGTGACTTTTGACTTGACTAGGACTTGAGCACAGGTGTGCTCAATAACGTTATGTTTTTGGATGTTTCACATGCGTAAATAACAAATAGTAATTAGATAGCTAACCAACAACTGTAACAATGCTTTTATTGTTTTCTGTTTTAATAAGCATTATAGTTAAATTATCGTTAATATGTTGTCATCTGCCCTTAAGGGGTGGTGTTATTGCTGAATACACCACCTCCTCTCACCATGGTAACAATTATGATGATGCAACAGTCTTTTATTTCCTTGTCTCCTTGTACAACAAAAGCAGTTTGTCTTTTGACCTGGATTCAAAACTTTGATCACCCCCATGGTAGAAAAAGTAATTTTCACCCACACACTGTACTTGGTGGTAGCACATACTGAGTCCCATGGTTTTACTGATTAATGTTCATGTAGTATCTTAATTGCTTTCTCTGATCTGTTTGTGCTGCGCTGTAGTTGGCTAGGTCTGATCTCTCTGGTTGACTCAGCCTGTCAAACTACCGCCATTTTCTTCAGTCATTCCTTCCTTTTGATAAAAAGTGACTTGTTTACTTCAAAGTCATGTGTTCAGACTGTTTTTAAATTAATTGGATATATTGCATATCTGTTAAACATCTTGCCTGTGATCAATGGATGACATATTTTGGCCTGACGATGATTCTGTTGAAGGGAAGACAGCGTCTTCCAGCTGGTAACGGGTATCGCTGATCTCTCCCTAGAATATGATGTGTCGCCATGCACACTGGCTCAGTCATGAATGGGTATTTACCTAAGTGAAGCTCTGCCTGTGTAACACCATTCAACTGTCAGAGGGTTTTGATCAAAGAGAACCCCTGTTGATGTGCCTGTGACAGGCCTGGGGCTTATGTGCAGTCATAAGCACCTTGAACACTCCCAACTGACTCCACCATAGCAGAGCTATCGAGTACAAGTAGGGAGGGAGGGTGTTCTGCCTGCTAGAGCAGAGCCCAGCGTGAGCACCAGTGCACACATGTATACATGCACACGCACACGCATGCACATACTCCTTACACGCATGTTCCGTAATGATCTCCTCCGACAGCACTCTCTGATCCCACTCGCACATGAAAACCTGTTGGAAGATCTGCATCATTGTCACAGAACTCCTACACCCTTCATTACCGTATGTAGGAGGCAGCTACATATTTAATCTGGCTCCTTCTGATCTCTTTTTCTTTTACCCCCACTACTCCCCTCTATCTTCCAATATCTCCATACAAACCTCTCCATCACCTTGCCCGGAAAATCATGTTGGGGTTTAATCCAAATGAAGAGATGAACCTGAACTCTGAACTTTGCCTCTTTACTCATATTGTGTTTTGGTGCCGTCACGGCTAGTCACAGTCAGTCTGTATCCACCATCGCTGACTTAATTTAATAATGGCCTACAAGGACGTGAAAGAAAGTAAGTTCCTGACCTGTCTGTAAAGCAGGGCTCCACATGTATAGATTTAACACTAAACAACAGATGGGTAGTGGAGAGTGGTCTAGCGTAGGAGGTATTGAGTTATGTGCGTGTGTGTGTGTGTGTGTGTGTGTGTGTGTGCTTGCACTTGTGTGTGTCTGCTGGAGGCGAATCCATTATATATACATTTCAGATGGATGAGTTATTGCCTCAGTCAGGCCTGCTGATGGCTAACTTTAATGGCTGGTCATCAGAAGCCTCAAGCAAGGCTGAATTTACTGTCACCTACCATGCAAAAGGGACTGTGAAGCAATGTGCTCCGTAGTGACTGCACACAATGCATACAGTATGATGGCATGCTTGGGTGTGACTAGGCCAGTTCACATAAAAAATAAACACACACACAAAACGAAGCCCATTTTGCTTCTCCCAGTAGCAGTCACCCATGTGCAGTTCTCCAAAGTTACCAAAAAGTGTTTCCTCAGCATCTCCTCTGCATACAGATGTGGTCCAGAGCAGCTTGATTAATATTTTACTAGAGGGTTACATAACGGCAGCATGCGGCCCCGAGCTGTAGCTCCAGAACATTTCTGTGTAGCTTTTTCCTCCAAACTACGGAGCTACAGTGACAGGCAGCGGAGGAAAGGATAATTCATGTTGAGAGACCAGCCGTGCTGTGTGATTTCATTATTCATTTGCATAGCAGATGCCCTCACCCAGGCGACACACACCACCTACAAATTTCCCAACCAGGCGGCCACCGCGGTGACATGTTTATCAGACTATACAGCAGCAGAGGCTCACACAGGATTAGCTACAGTACAGCATCAAGCAAACGTATGCCTTATTGATCAACAAAGCCCAACTAATTACAGAATCTTCAACACTTAGCTTGTGTGAGAAGTTACAATATCTGGCATGTTGTTACACGCAAGCCGTAAATATTCCCAACATGCTTTATGTAATATTGATGTACCCTCCGGCAAGCCGTAACCATAGTGTTCATAACTAGTTGTCCTTTATTCGAGACTGGCCCAAAACAGAGAGCAAAAGTTATCGTTTATGGCATGCAATTAGAACTCATTTCATTCATAAGCCGATAATAAAGCCTACTAATGTATTTACATTCCAACTTCACTATGAATAATGCAACGCTGATGCGGATCATAAAGAATTTGAGGAAGATTAGCAGTCAGTAATAAACTTCAGGATCCTTATACTTTGGCTGCTAGTTAGTCTGCTAAATGCTTTAGATTTATTTAAATGAAGTCAAACACGAGTTGTTGACTTGCTGGCTCTTGTTTAATGCACCAACGGAAAAGCTTCTGAACCTCACAAGATTTGTTGACCCATTATGTGTAGGCTGGTGAGGCATGTCGTGACATGACTAGAGATCTACTGGGGTTAGAGGGAAGGTGTTTGTGATGGTCCGCTTCAGTCTGCTCCCCTGCCACTGCCTGCCTCCCATTTAAAGGTCAATCAATAGAAAGACAGAGGAAAAAAAGGAACCGGGAGATAAGTGAAGGCTGCTGTCCAAGAGGTGTTTGACTACCTAGCCCAGCTGCTCACCTCTCAAACCTCATATCTAATCTAGCTTGTGTTACAGAGAGCGAGAGTTGGAGGATGCCTAACACTGTTCTGTCTTCACATTAACACACCCCCAAACATGGTGTTCTCAACGTTTCAAGGTGTAATATGGGTTTGAAACTTCATCAGCCTCTAACACACACATGCACCCATCCTTGTGTTCAGACTGTACTCACCTTCTTCAGATTGTTACCGTCTGTGCTCTGGGGGAAAGTAGATAGAGTTAGAAGACTTCAGATAGAGTTGAATGACAACAGGTTGGGTGGTTAAATTACATTTTCTGTTTTGTAAATCACCAGCTGAAACTTCAAACACCCCCTTCTCTAAATCGTTAGATGTCACTAGAAAGGCGCAATACTCATTTACTTTCCTACTGGCATCTCTTGATCCAAATAAAGCTATTTTCACTGCTTTAGCTATGAAATTACAATTCAAGTACAATGTAGGTAAACATTGAAGAAACCAGTCTGTGAAAGTAGATGGGAAAGTTCCTCTGTGAGAAGCTTTGAGTTTTATCTTTACTCTTCTAAACAGAAGGTAATTTCTTAATGGACTGCATGTCCTTAACAGCAGCCCTCCAGGCGCCATGTCTTGTTCTTGTTTGCTTTTCTTTTTTTTCACACTTTATATGGTGAATAATACACTGCTGCGACGGTGTTCAACCGGAATGATACAATTACTGCAGTAGTGTCTCTCTGCTAGTCCATTATCCTACTCCACCACTTTCATAAATGACACATTTTTAGGCAGAGTAAATTGGTTTAGATTAGTTCATTTATTCTGTTATCTCTATGGGCAGAAGAAAGCAGACAAAACAAAAGCTAATATTGGTGATGATGTATTGATTGAGTATTGTGTTACACTGACACATTCATAAACATATGTTTATTTAGTTCATGAGGTAACACTGTCTGGAGGATTATTTGGTGCACTTTTTTTTATCAAAAAGGCAGTTCAGTTGAAAGGCTAGATCCAATCTGACTTTATCATATTAAATGTTACTGTACATACATTGTCTCAATTTCAAATAGCCCTTGACATCTCCTATGCTTATAACACGCTTTTGGTTTGAACCCTGTGTTGCTGATGATTGGCCTACCGTTACTCAGCTATCCTTATCTACCACGATATTTCTGTACATTCTCCTGCCACCGCCCCTAAGGTGGCTAGTCCCACAGTTAGATGATGACTCACACCTAGCACCTCACCACTGCGGCTGATTGCCCAAACAGCTGGAAGATAGGTTTCTGGTATATTCTAATCAGATTTTCTTTCACTCTGAACTGAAATCACCTCGGGCCAAATTCAATCAAAGTTGCTGTTAGACATACCCCATAGGTTTTTCTGACAATTCTTCTGGAAAACCTACCTGTAATATCCATCATACCTAAAAAACAGTGTTGATTAGCTGATTCCAGGTTGTTATGTGCTGGGCTAGAAAAAAGAATCTGCCCCTGACCCTTCCCATAGGACTGAGATAGAATCCCCCAAAGCAGTCCTATCAACACACTGAGGTCATCTCCCCTAAAAAAAGTTGCACATTAGGAGGTGTCAGCCTTCCTACCTTGCCTTCCGCTTTCTTTCCACTATCTCTCATCTCTATTCCACTGTAAACATGCTAGTGACACTGTGGGATGAGGACCCATGTCTGAATTGATTTAACACCTCATTTAGGAGATGACAGCTGAATCAAGATAAAGAGTGCTGCTCAATATCAGCCTGACACGGCTTCTACCCAATGCATTCATTCCAGGGTGATGGCCCAAACAAGCCCATACAGCTGTTTACACCTTAATATATTCTCCTCCCAACAAGTTGCAACAATTAAATGTTCTTCCCTCTTGTTGATATTTTTGATACAAAAAAATCCAATGTTACTTATTCTTTGATATGTTGTTTTCTCGGTCTGGACAACAGGTTTTCAGATTTTATGGAATATTTTCGATTGGATTTAGTGTTGTTGTTTGTGTGGTTAACATATCCTAATTCCCTGTTAATAACCTGCACCATGTATAAACAGCACCATTAATTTTATAGCTTTTTATGTACACATACCTGAATATTAATCACACCCATTTTAATATTAAACATCTGTCATAGGGTGCTACAAAATTAAATTGTTGAAGAATAAAATGTTTTTGAAAACTCTGTAACACCAGTTGTATCATATTTGCTATGTTAGCTTCTGAGACCTCTACGCCATCAACATGATCAATACTTTCCCGAATAATGCTGTTTTTAAACAGTTTTTAACTGTTGTGGTTGAAATGCTAAAAACAGGATTTTATAAACGGGAAAATACAGTATATTTACAGGATCCAACACATTTTGAACAATCACAGGTGACGTAATTAACCTTGATCATATCCTATATTAGATGGTAAGCAAACAATCAGTTCTCGCAGTCAACGGGATGTAGAAGAAATGGGCACAAGTCAAGACCTGAGCAACTTTGACAAGGGCCAAATTGCTATAGCCAGACTATTGTGTTAGGGCCTCTGAAACTGCAAGGCTTGTAGGGGTGCTCCTTGTCAGTAGTGGTGAATACCTACCTACAGTGGTCTGGGCATTCATGTGGATGTCAATTTGACATGTGCCACTTAACTAAACATTATTGCAGAGTAGGTACACCACAACATGGTAATGATATTCCCTAATGGCAGTAGCCTCTTTCATCAGCATATTGAACCCTGCCACACATGGTTTGAGGGACATGATGAAGAGTTCACTGTAGCCTCCAAATTCCCCAGATCTCAATCCAATTGAGCATCTGTGAGATGTGCTGGACTGACAAGTTTGAATCAGAGCGGCTCCAACTTGCAACTTACAGGACTTGAAGGACAACTTCAGAGGTCTTGTAGAGTCTATGCCTTGGCGGTTTGGTGCTGTTTTGGCAGCACGCGGATGACCAAAAGCATATTCAACAGGTGGTCATTATGTTTGGCTCATCAGTGTATTCATGCTAAAAACATTAAGGGAACACATAATCATCACAGTCTAACACCAAATGAATTACATAGGGATATCAGTTAGGAAGCATAAGTAATTGTGAATCAATGTCACCTGTTTTGGTGCAAATGAAAGTGACAACAGGTCCACTTGAGAGGCAACAGCATGACTATCCCCAAAAAGGGAATGGTTTTGAAGGAGGTGTCCACAGACAATTCAGAGCCATTGAATGGCATGAACACAGCTGCTGGACTGGTTTTTGCTTCTTTGTGCATAGAAGAAAGGGAGGAACACTGCCAGAGGCCTACAAAATGACCTCCAGTGGGTTAATGGAGTGCATGTTTCTGACCAAACTGTCTCCATGAAGGTGGCATGAGGGCTCGACATCCTTTAGTTGGACCTGTGATCACAGCTCAGCACTCGATTGGCAGCTAGACTGACATTAACCAGAAAACACCAGAATTGGCAGGTCCGCCATTGGCGTCCCATTCTCTTCACAGATGAGAGCAGGTTCACTGAGCATTTGACAGACATGAAATAGTCTGCAGTCGCCGTGGTGAACATAATGCAGCCTGCAACATCAAGCGTGGGAAATTCCCCTTTAACTAATATATTTAATTAACAAGGTGATAAGAGTGCGTAGAGACGTATTTACATTTACATTAATTATTGAGTTTTTTATTCTGATGACATAACAACTGAGTCCACTGTGACAGATAAAAAGTTTCATGGCAATTCTGATCCATAATAATCTCAAAATGTAATTTATGGTAGCCCACTACATTAAGGAGTAGTTGGCTGCTCTAGCAGATGTCAAGACAAGAGTGGGCTAGTTTGCTATTTAATGCAGACATTGTGCGAAAATTAAGGTCTGGGAGATGGATGAAATTGATTTATTTTATTATATTTGACTCTGTACATGGAAACTAGAATGATTTACACTGTCATCATGCAGTTTTTTCAAAATCTAAAATTATCTAAAAAAGTCTGGTTAAAAAGTTTAAAACACACACTGATGGGTAAATACACTTACTTTCTTTACAAAAAGTCTAGAATACTTACATGAACATCTGTTACCAACTGAATGAAAACGTAGCTTCTTGCTCGTTATTGAATTTCGTTCAGCGACATCTTCAATATGCAAAATGTGTCAAGGGTCAAAGCAATACTTTGTTCATCCATTTGACAAGTTGACAATTGATAATAAACTTGATCTAATTAGCATAATTACAACCATTAACAGGCTCAAAGAAACAAAACAACATTCTAAAACATTTTCTGTAAAAGAAAAGATGACAGAAAACTGCCCTGTTCCTAAACATCTGATCCTTGTTATTTTGGCAATGGATGAGTAAGCATTTACTAAGGATGACTCATTTGTCTAGACAAGACAAGTTCTGACATCAACAACCAAAATACTTCATAATTACTGTTGCTGGGAAATCATACAGCATTGCATATGAAAGTAATTGCCAAGCATGACCTAAACAGCTTATACAGTTTTTTGAAATTTATAATCTAAAAATTATAGCTGAACTTAAAAGATGTTTTTAAACAATATTCACTACAGAGAATACGGAAATCAACGTGTGAAGAAAGTATGTTTCTGTCCTAAAAACAAATATATTTATAATGAGCTAAGAGATGTTCCTTCCTCCCGTTTTCTGATTGTAATTATTTTCCAAGGACTCTCTTCCCTTTCAATCACTTGATTTTCCTCTGCTTCTATTCAACTGCCAATGTCAATGACTGTTTTTCTTTTGAGTAGTATTCTTCACAATTCATTCACTGCCTGCAACGCTTTTTACAGTCCACATCTTTCGTGATGCAGATGAAACAAGACATGTACCAGCTTTTATGAGTCTGGATTCCAGAGTCATTCTACCATCTGTTGGGCTGGATGGCATATCTGAAGACTCAAAATAAATGAGTGACAGAAAATTATTTGACTTAAAGTGTTGGTGTGTGTACGCCTGTGTGTAAAAATGACCATATGTTTTTAGTAAAATTATAATAAATTAAATACTAAGGGAAAATATGTTCTTGTATCTCCTTGCCTTAATCTGTAGTGTGTTCACATACACTATATGTTCAAAAGTAAGACAATGGACAAGCGGATGAAGATGAACGTTCAAAAGTAAGTGGACACCTGACCTTTTACATAGTTTTGGCCAAAAAATGTGTGTTTATGACCAAAAAAGATGCATTGTTTTCAGACCTCGAAAAAGAAAACAAAATCATATTCATTTTTCAACTTAGGAAGAGTTCAGAAGTCAATATATGGTGGAATAACTCTGATTTTTAATCACAGCTTTCTTGCATCTTGGCATGCTCTCCACCAGTCTGTCACATTGCTGTTGGGTGACTTTATGCCACTCCTGGCACAAAAATTCAAGAAACTCAGCTTTGTTTGATGGCATGTGACCATCCTTCTTCCTCTTGATCAAATTCCAGAGGTTTTCAATGGGGTTCATGTCTGGAGATTGGGCTAGCCATGACAGGGTTTTGATCTGGAAATCCTCCATCCACACCTTAATTGACCTGGCTGTGTGACAGTGAGCATTGTACTGCTGGAAAAAACAATTCTCAGAGTGGGTTAACATTGTCAGAACAGAATGAAGCAGGTGTCCTTCCAGGACAACCTTGTACATGCTTCCTTCACAAAGACAAATCTGCCTGATTCCCACATTGCTGAAGCATCCCCTGATCATCCCTGATTCTCCACCAAATTTCACAGTAGGTGCGAGACACTGTGGCTTGTAGGCCTCTCCAGGTCTCCGTCTAACCATTAGACAACCAGGTGATTGGCAAAGCTGAAAATTTGACTTGTCAGAGAAGATGACCTTTACTCCAATACTCTACGGTCCAAACCTTATGGTCTTTTGCAAACTTTCAGCCTGGCTCTTCCTTGCTTCTCATTGATGACATTTTTTTATCTAGCACTGCATGACTTCAGCCCTGCCCCTAGGAGCCTGTTACACAACAAACATGCACCGTATGTTTTGACACCTTTCTATCAGTACCAGAGTTAACCTTTTCAGCAACAAGAGTAGTTTGTTAGATCGGACCACACGGGCCAGCCTTTGCTCCCCATGTGCATCAGTAAGCTTGGCCGCCCTCGACCATGTCGCCGGGTCACCACTTTTCCTTCCATGGACCACTTTTGATTGGAACTGACCACTGCAGACCGAAAACACCCCACAAGGGCTGCAGTTTTAGAGATGCTCTGACCCAGTCATCTAGCCATCACAATTTGGCTTTTGTCAATAGATGCTCAACTTATGCTTGCCCAGTTTATCTACTTCTAACGCATTCATTTTGATAACAGAATGTTCACTGTAATCAGAGATTATCAATGTTATTCACTTCATATGTAGGACATTTCAAAGTGACTCCAAAAGTCTGGTGACCTAAAATGTTATTGTTTTCCATGAACAGATACATTAAATTAGTTTGAATAGGAAATGTTGCAAAATTAATAGGACAAGGTAAGTAATGAAGATTTTGTATTATAATTATAATAACAATTGTGTCCTTCAATCTTTCGTCAAATAATAATACATGTGCAGCAATTATAGCCTTGCAGACGTTTGGCATTCTAGTTGTCAATTTTTTCCTGTAATCTGAGAGACTTCACCCCATGCTTCCTGAAGCACCTCCAAAGCACCCATATATCATCACACTGCCTCCACCATGCTTGACATGGCGTCAAACAGTCCTATAGCATCTTTTCATTTGTTCTACCTCTCACAAATATTCTTCTTTGTGATCTGAACACTTCAAATTTAAGATTTGTTGTGTATAACTTTGTTCCCACCCTCTGTTCAATGACTGTTATTTTGCCCATTTTAATCGTTAATCTTTTTTATTGTCCAGCCTAAAATATGGCTTTTGCTGAGCAACACTGCCTCAAAGGCCAGCATCATAGTGTCACCTCTTCACAGTTGATGTTGAGACTGGTGGGTTGGGGGTACTTTTTAATGTAGCCAAATAAAGACCTGTGAGGTGTATGTTTCTTGAACTAGACATTAATTCATTTGTCCTCTTGCTCAGTTGTGCACTAAGGCCTCCCCAGCTCTTTCTATTTTGGTCTGACAGTTTGAGCTGTTCTGTGATGAATTTCAAAAGAAGGTTTGTTGTTTCTGGAGATTTTGGGGCTGTAATTGAACCCACAATTGCTGATGCTCCAGCTATTCAACTTGTGTTAAGAAGGCCAGTTTTATTGGTTATTTAATCAGCACAACAGTTTTCAGCTGTGCTAAAACATAACTGCAAAAGGGTTTTCTGATGATCAATTAGTCTTTTAAAATTCTCGGATTAGCAAACACAATATGCCATTGGAACACAGGAGTGATGGTTCGCTGATAATGGGCCTCTGCACGCATATTTATATATCCCATTAAGTCAGCCATTTTCAGCTACAATAGTAATCTATGAAATTAACAATTTCTACACTATATATCTGATCAATTTGATATTATTTTAATGGTCCATTTTTTTTTTTCAAATACAAGGACTTTTCTAAGTGACCCCACATTTTTTAACAGTAGTGTATATATGGATGAATACATTGATCTTGTAGAAACTTCAGATCTGTTAGAAATCAGCCGTTTCGCATAGTGGTAAATAATTGTTCGCGTACACGGTTGTCAAGTGAGAGAGTAATTCAATTGTTTATTGCATAATTTGATAGTCTATAAGCGCATGAAGTTACAGGCTCAATCTCTTCTCACTCAGTCTCTTCTCACTGTAATGTTGGTTACAAGCTGTTATATACATTACCTAGCAAGGCCAAGACCCCCATACCAAATGGTCAATGTAAACATTCCTGTGGTTACCAGAGTGCAACCTACAGAGATAATCTAAACAGAGAGATCTTCTGTTATTCTCATTATCCAGGCACATTCACTTCCAATGAAACATACATTCATATTGTAGTTGTTAATGCTCAGATCCCACAGCTATTAAACAACCCCTCTAAGGGGTTGTTTGACTTGATACTGTCAATAGACGCCTTAAGACAATGTCTACATCCTGCCTGTAGCAAGTGATGTGTTTTCTGGCCGGGCCAGTGCTAATGTCCATGAGTCATTACATGTCATTAAGTGAACATATTGATTACATATTGAGTCAGTCATGGCTTATTCAATTGTATTATAATTAGGTGTTTGAACAAGTGTTTAATTGCGAGACAATAATTATTGACTGATGTTAGGTTATTTCTATAATCTTGGTTCTCTGAACGAGGGAACATAGTACAACATGGATGTGCGCTCTCATTGCATGCCCTTTTTTTTTGCTGAGCTTCAATGTGGTAAAGTCCAAGCTTGACCATATTCAAATTGATTACGGTTCCAATGTTCACAACGGCCTTGGTATTGCTTTCCTGTTTTCAGAAAACCAAGGTTATGAACATAAACCCAGAGGGCCAGATAATGGTTTTATTGGATGGCTATCCAGCAGCAGTGTCTGAACAATATTTTCAAAAAGTATGCAGAAATACAGCTGTTGTCAAACATTCTCTGAGCACTGTCTAGTCCTAGATATGATGTAGGCTTATTCAGAAATAAGCCTATTGGAATGTTTTGTATGTTTGTTTAGGATGTGACATTTTTTATGAGACATTCCAAGTTTGAAAGCAGGTGGCTTTGATGACACATATCAGCATTTACATGACATTAATCACTAGAAATCCGTTTTGGCTCAACAGTGCAATTTTTACAACCAGCAGCCCAAACCCATGGATTGCGCCTTTAAGCTGATGGGATGATGGGATGACACTTTCAATCCAGTTCAACTCTTCATTGACATAGCATTTCAGAGACCCCACGTTTTTTTTCAAAGACCAAAAGACATTGCAGTAATTTGATGTAAATCACATTTCTTTTTTGTGTGTGTTTTAAGATCTTATTGTGTCATATCCGAATGTTTTCATCTGGGTTGAGGTTGTTTGATATTTTTTTGCTGAAGTGATGGAAACGGAATACACTGTACTCAATATTCCCTTGAATCAGCTGACAGACATGAGGTCAATGTACTTTATTATTGGGCATGATGATATATTATTGATCTCAGATGGCCAAGGATATCGACGTTAGGAATGCTCATTGTTCATCTCTACAACGGAAGTCCAAGTGATTGCTCCTACTTGCTATTATGGGCTGTAGACTCGAGTCTGTAGAGGAGACAGCAGAATGGCTTGTACATTGTAATCATCTCTCTGAAAGGAGTCTGAACACTTTATAGCCAGCGTGGTGGAGGAACGCATATCGATTGCCTCGGCGGATGCAGTAATGTCAAATTGGCAAGGGTGGAGTGTGGTTAGATCACATAACAGCACATTTGCTAGTGATGGCAGCTGCTTTTCTGTGAAATTAGACACAGCGTTAGCATGGTACCATTGTAAAGCTGTAGGATTCTACTATGTATGATGAAAGATGAGTATAGAGGAATGAGCAGTCCTTGACTAGGTTTATATACCAGATATTTTGGACAGCTTTAGATGGCTTCGGAAATGGACAACAACTCTATTCGACTGGGTGTGACAGGCATCTCTATCACTGGGCTGTAAAAGTCTAACCTTTCCAAGCCAGACAGAGACAAATGTCAAATATTGGAAGTCAAACACAGTATGGGACAGTATGTGTGTGTGTGTGTGTGTGTGTGTGTTTATGTACCGTTGTGTTTATGGATGAGGTAAAAGGCCACTGTTCCTACTGGGACAGTCTGCTGCAGAGGAGTGTTTGTCATCCCTAGCCAGCCACTGTGTGTAATTCTGTGTGTAGTTTTCCCTGGGCTGGAGCCTAGGCAGTGAGGCTTAGGAGAGACCATTACACAGATGCCTGGAACTCTGGGTCTGGATGATGAAGAGATCTCAGATGGTGCTTTTCCTCTCAGCCTCACAGCCTCTGGCCAAAACTTGTAGTTGATACAGGCCAACCCTGGCCCTAACATGCTCTGTTGCCTTAACACACATTCTGTCAGTATAATCTTTGTCTTTTTACATCCTGTGCTGAAGAAATACTCCCAGAGTTCACAGTTGTAATATATTCATGTTTGCTTGTTTTAAAAAGTACCTGTATCTATACATACTACTTCTCAGATTCATTTAAGGAACATCGACACCTTGTTAGCTGTGATGTCTTCTTTTCATAGAGTGGAACATTACAGATATTCACTGCTAACATTGGCAAGAAACCTCAAAGGGCCCCAGGACTCAAAGCCCCAAATGTGTCAGGAGACTTTGATTGGGAGCCTTTGAAGTTGGGACGACACCCTCAGCTAAGTCTGAGGCAGTTTAAAAACTCTTAAACTTTTAAAATTATGATAATTATTGCCCTAGATGTCCCTGTTTGATCTACCAATATTCATTTGAGGTCAAGTTCCTCTTTTACTTCTAACAGGGGTGTACAGACCATCTGGCATTTTGTTTATGCCCAAAGTGATAATTTTCAGGTTTATTGAGGCCCTCAAGAATTAAAACGTGCCATTGTATTGGCCAAATGTGTTCAATATGCTAGGTTTAGTGGAGAGTTACTGTAGAGGGAGGATGCACACGGAAATTTTTTTTACCCAAAAGTATGTTTGGATTCTCAACAAAACAAAAACATAAACAAAAAATCTAATCAGAGCCTACATCCTGTGCAACAACTTTGGGGTATAAAACTTTGAGCTATACCTGGGAGTCTTACAAAATTCCAAATTGTTGCAAAACAAATTAGATATGGACTAATAGATGATAATCTTTGATGTGGTAAAGACAACAATGAGACATATTTAATAAGCTGTGTTTGTGTCCACATTCCTACCACGTAAACGGGTTACTAAACATCAGTGGTGAGTTTGCAGGAGCGGAAAAGGATCCCCCTGAAGTTTATCGTCTCGTTGCAGATACATTCCCTCTAAATCACATCTGGGTGTGATGTTGTGCTGAGGAGGAACATTTCCTCTAGTCCCTTCTTAGACTGGCAACTTTTCCCCATCGGTACCAATGATCCGGTGTGGGAATGCTATCTTTCCCTAGCAGCCCTCAAAGTCTGTATGCCCGTAAAGCACACAATCAGTTTTACCACTGGTTGAATTAAAAATGAACCCTCTCTCCTAAATTGCTGATGGTAGAGCTCTTTAAGTCATCATTTTCTGTGCAAATTATAGCCTGACATTTATCGAATTTCTCTATTCTTTTCATGGGACCTCATATTATTATTTTTGATTGCCCGATAGTAGATTTTATTTGACATAAGCCTATTCATGATTTTTCCAAAAGATTGTCAAACAAAATCACTTAAAACTGTAGGGTACCTGTACATGTTAATAAGGTCCAACTTAATAACAGTGTGCTTTGTTACAAATCACCAAAAGGTGTAATGATATTTGACAGTTGTCATTACAGCTGTAATCTATTAGCCTTAAAGGAAGCCATTTGTATGACGTTTACTGTATACATAGAAGCATACGGTAAGAAATCTGCAGTTTTTGTTGTAAGTTAATGTTTTAAATACTTTTCCTGAGATACGCTCCATTGATATGCCCCATTGAAACTTTCTTGCCGTTCGGTTGCATTTACTTGTAATCTCATACTAATTTTAGACACACACTGTACTATACCTTCACCCTAAACTACATGGGACAAGCTAATACTATTTCTTGTGTAGTTCCGTTAGGAAATGGGAAAGGAGGAGACAACTCATGTCATTGTTTAAAGTTCTGTTTTCTAAGCATTCAATTAATGCATGTCTTGTTGGCAAAAATTCTCTGTAAGAAAATATGTCACATATGGAAAGGAGCTAAACTACAGGACTGGTCTGGCATACATTTTTTATTTTATATGATGACACAGAGGTGATATTTTTTTTGTCTGGGAAATCTTCATTTCAATATTTTCCAGGATACAAAATGTAGAATCAGGAGACACTTCAACATTTTACTTTGTTACATTTAGGGGAGCACATGTCTCACTCAGAGGGTCAGAGACGGCCCTGGGCCCCTTGTAATTGACACTCTATATAATTAATTAAATATTATCCATTATGATGTCTGGCCATGGACTTGTCAGGTCTGATAATAATTAAAATGTCAGGGAAGAACAAGAGGAGGTTAGTGAAGAGGGTGAACTTTATTTGAGCATGTCCTAGAACTGTAGCTAACCGTTTGGTTTTAGTTTGGCAATGGATCCAATGAAAGATTACTCTTAAATCATTCCGTGATCTTTTTCCAAGTTTTCAGTGTTTCTGGTTTTGCCTGCTGACTACCATTATATCAGTAACATTTCGTCTCTTTAAATGATAATGAAATGAGAGTTGTTTGCATGTTTTGTTAGTGTTGTGACCCCAGGAAGACTAGCTGTCACAACTGAGTCACTTAAGTGGGATCCAAAAATGTATATAATTATTTTAATACACATAAATTCTTTTTCAAAATCACAAAAATCTTACAAACAAACAAGCCAACTCTGCAGAACACTTACAAGAGCATTATTCACAAATGTCACAGACTGAGGATACGTTATTAAATCCAATAATTCAAATAGTAACAAGGATAGGGATGAAATCGGATCAAAGGAAGAGCAGATTTTAAAATAAACATACAAACATGTATATATACCCACTGAACACAATTATAAATGCAACACTTTTGTTTTTACCCCCGTTTATCATGAGCTGGACTCAAAAATCGAATCTCTATGTACACCAAAGGCCAATTTCTTTCAAATACAGTTCACAAATCTGTCTAAATCTGTGTTAGTGAGCACTTCCCCATTGCCGATATTATCCATCCACCTCGCAGGTGTGGCATGTCAAGATGCTGATCAGAAAGCATGAGTATAACACAGGTGTAGCTTAGGCTGGCCTCAATAAAGGGCCACTCAAAAATGTGTTGAAGCTTTGGTAGGGATCACAGCATATACTCTGAGCTTCGGGGATGTGGGGGTGTTGTGCTGCAACACTTCGGCTGGGATGGACTGCATAGCACTGCAACAACTGCAGTGAGGGGGAAAAGTATTTGATCCCCTGCTGATTTTGTACATTTGCCCACTTACAAAGAAATTATGAGCCTATATTTTTAATGGTATGATTATTTTAACAGTGAGAGACAGAATAACAACAACATTCTGAAAACTGCATGTCAAAAATGTTATACATTGATTTGCATTTTAATGAGGGAAATAAGTATTCGACCCCTCTGCAAAACTTGACTTAGTACTTGGTGGCAAAACCCTTGTTGGCATCACAGAGGTCAGACGTTTCTTATAGTTGGCCACCAGGTTTGCACACATCTCAGGAGGGATTTTGTCCCACTCCTCTTTGCAGATCTTCTCCAAGTCATTCAGGTTTCAAGGCTGATGTTTGGCAACTCAAACATTCTGCTCCCTCTACAGATTTTCTATGGGACTGAGGTCTGGAGACTGGCTAGGCCACACCAGGAACTTGATATAGTTCTTCTTGAGCCACTCCTTTTTTGCATTGGTTCTGTGTTTTGGGTCATTGTCATGCTGGAATACCCATCCACAACCCATTTTCAATGCCCTGGCTGAGGGAAGGAGGTTCTCACCCAAGATTTGGCCCCATCCATCGTCCCTTTGATGCGGTGAAGATGTCCTGTCCCCTTAACGGAAAATTACAACCAAAGCCTGATATATTTCAAGTATATATATTCCTTTTAATTTTAATGATTAAAACTGACAACTAATGAAAACCCCATAATCAGTATCTCAGAAAATTTGAATATTACTTAAGACCAATACAAAAAAAGGCTTCTTAGAAATGATGGCCAACTGAAAAGTATGAACATGAAAAGTATGAATATGTACAGCACTCAATTCTTAGTTGAAGCCCCTTTTGCCTGAATTACTGCAGCAATGCAGCGTGGCATGGAGTCGATCAGTCTGTGGCACTGCTCAGGTGTTATGAAAGCGCAGGTTGCTCTGATAGTGGCCTTCAGCCCTTCTGCATTGTTGGGTCTGGCGTATCGCAGCTTCCTTTTCCCAATACCCCATTTTCTATAGGGTTTAGGTCAGGCGAGTTTGCTGGCCAATTAAGAACAGGGATACCATGGTCCTTAAACCAGGTACTGGTAGCTTTGACATTGTGTGCAGGTGCCACATCCTGTTGGAAAATGAAATCTGCATCTCCATAAAGTTGGTCAGCAGCAAAGAAGCATGAAGTGCTCTAAAACTTCCTGGTAGACAGCTGTGTTGACCTTGGACCTCAGAAAACACAGTGGACCAACACCAGCAGATGACATGGCACCCCAAACCATCACTGACTGTGGAAACTTTACACTGGACTTCAAGCAACGTGGATTCTGTGCCTCTCCTCTCTTCCTCCAGACTCTGGGACCTTGATTTCCAAAGGAAATGCAAAATTTACTTTCATCAGAGAACATAACTTTGGACCACTCAGCGGCAGTCCAGTCCTTTTTGTCTTAAGCCCAGGCGAGACGCTTCTGCCGCTGTGTCTTGTTCAAGAGTGGCTTGACACAAGGAAAGCGACAGCTGAAACCCATGTCTTGCTTATGTCTGTGCATGGTGGGTTTTGAAGCACTGACTCCAGCTGCAGTCCACTCTTTGTGAATCTCCCCCACATTTTTTAATGGGTTTTGTTTCACAATCCTCTCCAGTATGCGGTTATCCCTATTGCTTGTACACTTTTTTGTACCACATCTTTTCCTTCCCTTCGCCTCTGTATTAATGTGCTTGGACACAGAGCTCTGTGAACAGCCAGCCTCTTTGGCAATGACCTTTTGTGTCTTGCCCTCCTTGTGCAAGGTGTCAATAGTCGTGTTTTGGACAGCTGTCAAGTCAGCAGTCTTCCCCATGATTGTTTAGCCTACAGAACTAGACTGAGAGACCATTTAAAGGCCTTTGCAGGTGTTTTGAGTTAATTACCTGATCAGAGTGTGGCACCAGGTGTCTTCAATATTGAACCTCTTCACAATATTCAAATTTTCTGAGATACTGATTTTGGGGTTTTCATTAGTTGTCAGTTATAATCATCAAAATTAAAAGGAATGAACACTTGAAATATATCACTCTGTGTGGAATGACACAAATGTTTCACTTTTTGAATGGAATTACTGAAATTAATGAACTTTTTGATGATATTCAAATTACATGACCAGCACCTGTAGATCTTCAAAAAATTCAATGAGGAAATAAAGTTGGTGTCAGAAGGCCGGTGACGTCGAACGCCGAAGCCCGCCTCCTGTAGGGAGAGGATGGGCATTAGATGGCGTGGTCGTCACAGTATGATCATAAACTAGATGTTATTGGCATGTGTGAAACATGGCTAAAGCCTGATGAATTTACTGCCCTTAATGAGGCCTCTCCTCCTGGCTATACTAGTTATCATATCCATATGCATCCCAAAAATGAGGGGGTGTTGCTAATATCTATGACAGTAAATATAAATGTACTCTTAAACACCTCATTGATTTTCATTCTTTTGAAATTTTACTCATGAAAGTTAACCAGGCTGATAAAACGTTTTACATAGCTACTATTTATGCCATATACTATGATCCTCAATGAGTTTCCAGTATTCTTAACTAAACCTGTAGTTATGGCAGATAGTGGCACTCCACTAAGTTGGAAGTATTCAGACTAGCCTGGATAGATAGTATACTACAATTCCAAAAAGCACTCACATCTACTTGTTCATCTTATTTATCCTACTTGATTAAGGTGAACAACAAACATCCAACCTTTCTCTTTGATACAGTTGCAAAGTTAACAAAAAAGCAACACTTCTTTGATGAAAAGTTCATCACCATTTGAAAACAAATAACTGACTCCTCAAATAGGTATAGTCCCCAAAATCTCAATTGTCCTGAGAATGTCCTGAACCTTCCTGACCAGGTGTCAATGACGCTTGAATTTTATCGCTCGACACATTCAATACATTTGCAATACTAGTACTAAACTCACAAATTGTCAGCTAGACCCAATTCCAACAAATTTACTTAAGGAGCTATTTCCGGTGCTAGGTCAGCCAATGTTGAACACAATAAATTGCTCCCTTTCCTCCGGATGTTTACCAAACTCACTAAAAAGAGCGGAAATATAAGCTTCTTCTAAAAAAGCTAATCTGGATCCAGACACTTTAAACAACTATAGGCCAATATCAAAACTCCCATTCCTGTCAAAACTCTAAAAATGTTTCCCAACAACTGAATGTCTTCCTGAAGATGAATAACATTAATGAAATGCTACAGTCCGGTTTCACACCCCATCATAGTACTGAGACCGCACTCGTGAAGGTAACAAATTACCTTCTAATGGCCTCAGACAAATGTTGCGCATCCGTCCTGTTGCTTCTTAATCTTAATGCTGTTGACACTATTGATCACTCCCTACTCTTAGAGAGACTGTTAACCCATATTGGCTATGTGGACATGTTCTAGCCTTGTTTAAATCATATTTACCTGAAAGTTATCAGTTCGTAGGTGTGGATGGCCTATCCTCTGACAAATGAAAAGTATGTTTTGGTGTTCCTCAAGGCTTGGTTCTGCGCCCATTATTGTTCTTATTATATATGCTGCCTCTGGGTGATGTAATCCGGAATCACAATGTCAATTTTCACTGTTATGCTGATGACACACAGTTCTATATTTTGATGAAGCATGGAGAAGCCTCAAAATCAGCTACTTTGGAAGCATGTGTTTCAGATATTAGAAAGTGGATGACAGAGAACTTCTTGCTTTTGAACTCAAGAATAACAGAAATGCTCGTTTTAGGACCCAAGAAACAAAGAGCTTTGTTGGCAGATCTCACTGCCTTGTCGGCTGCATGGTTGTATCCCAATGAGAACCAATAAGAAATCTCAGCGTTACCCTTGACCCTGGCCTCTCCTTAGATCAACACATAAAATATGCTTATTTTCATCTTCAAAACATTGCAAAAGCCTGAAACTTTCTATAAAAAATGGATGCAGAAATACTAATGCTTTTGTTACTTCTAGATAAGTTTACTGCAATGCTCTTCTTTCCGGTTACCTTGTTAACTTAATAAATACACTTCTATTTGTGCTGCACACAGCTGCTAGAATCCTAAGTAGAATGAAATTTTTTTTAACACATTCCTCCAGTACTAGGCTCTGTACACTGGTTGCCTGTTAGGTTTAGGGCATTTTAAGGTTTTATTGTTAACCTATAAATCAATGCATGGACTTGCTTCTACTTACCTCACTGAAATGATCCAGCCATGCACGTAATCTTAGATCGCAAGATGCATACAATTTCTAAACAAATAGCTGGAAGCAGGGCATTCTCTCATAGAGCTCCACTACTGTGGAATGATTTAGCAATTAAGGTTAGAAATGCAAACTCAGTGCACACTTTCAAGTGTCTACTAAAGACTCATCTCTTCAGCCGGGTCTATGATTGAGTGTAGTCTGGCCAAAGGGGCATGAAGCCTCCGAAATACCATTCGGGGCGGAGTCACTGGCTTGTTGTTGTCTCTCTGTTGGGCACTTGTGCAATTAGGCTGTACTCTGCTGGCAATAATGAGCCCTCATTCAGGGTGGTTGCGGTTGGTGGGTGTCCCTTTGGTTGATTCCTGGCAATGTGAGTGGATTGATTTCCTGCCTGTTGGGCACTGTTCGGGGCCTCACCACAGTGTCACTGGACCCCCCCGTCTCAGCCCCTATGTTTTAAGCTGCTATATTATTGTGCTGGGGGAATAGGGTCAGTTCTACTTCTCCACTTTAAATCCTTGTATATCCCCAGGTTATGGGGTTTGTTGACCAGCCTAGAGGGGATGACAGTGTTGAATGCTGAGCTGAAGTCCATGAATAGCATTCTCACATAGGTGTTGGTTTTGTCCAGGTGAGTCAGAGCAGACTGCTGGTCCTGATGACATCCCCATACACCCGGGGACGCCATCTGGACCAGCAGCCTTGCGTGCATTCACCCTGCTCAGTGCAGATGACACTTCTGCGGTGGATAGTCTGAGGGTGGAGGGCTTCTGGGGGAGTAAAGCTTTAATAGCTGGCTCCTTTAATAGCTGGCTCTTTGTTGTCCCTGTTGAAACATGAAGGAGCCGTAGAGTAGGACTCTTTGGCCGGTTGTCAGAGAACCCTGACAACTGACCTGCAACTGCAAGAAATCTTGGTGGTGGTATGTTCTTCACACAAGGGGAGCAGCACAAGACCCAATAATGGGGCAGTTGTGGAAACCAGAGACAATTTGACCTACATTATAATTCCTGACCCAATATACAAACATTTGTCCCAGTCACGCCCCCACCTCCGCGAACGTGCAGAGGTGGGCATTCACGTCCCTGAGCTGCCAGTGCGCACCTGTTCTCACACCTGTTCCCAATCACCACTCACACACCTGCTCCCTCTCTCTTCATCACAGACCGTATTTGTACAACTCCCTGTCACCTCTTCCCTGCCGGATCAATGGTTTATGCTTGCATGCCACATCTCGCACTTTATTCGTCCCGACTTCCCATGTACCGAACCATCGCCCCTCCTCAACTATTCTGTTTGCGCCCTGCCTGTACGACTGTGCTCTGCCCAAGTTCTGATCCCCAGCCCGTCCCCGACTACTCTGTCTACCACTCCCCTGTGCCTTCGCTATCGCTACGTGAGACGTCTGACTGCCCGTCCCTGACCAAGCTGTCTGTCACGACCTGTTCCTCCCTCCCTTCCTCTGTAAGGCGATGTCATCCCAATAGTACGTAGGAACGATTCAGCACAGTTTTACAGGGA
This sequence comes from Esox niger, assembly GCA_016801105.1. Lineage (NCBI taxonomy): Eukaryota > Metazoa > Chordata > Actinopteri > Esociformes > Esocidae > Esox > Esox niger. The sequence goes on along the minus strand of JACXGJ010000840.1, from coordinate 10,576 downwards.
ATAACAGCAAGTATGTGACATTCCCCGCAGCACACTGCTTGATCCCAGTGCAGTCCTTTCTCCTTTGCAATAGTTCTGCTGAGTAGTCATTGAAGATGGACACGCATTTGCCGTTGTAGATTTATTCTTGCCAACAGCATTATCAGCTGATTTGTGTCAAAGTTGAGGAGATGTACAATAAAAGCGCTAGGCTGCATCTCCTTTGCTCCAGGCCTGTGAGCAGGCCCAGCTCTGTGGGCCCTCTCCATATTTCCAAGGTTTCCCTCCAAATTGTCTCAACAAACATAGACATCTTCTGTTCCCTTTCCAAGTTAGCTGGATCTCCGAAGATGCGAATAGTATTATGCCGCAAAATGTTTTCCGATAAGTCCACCTTGTTCTGCAACTCTTCTGTTTGACCCATCAGATAGTTAATAGTCTTGTTGTATTAGTTTCACAACATTCTCCTCATTCTTCCTTTTAAGGACGGTTTTGGCCCCTGTTGCGAATAATCGCATGGATTTGGCATCGGCGAAGGACTCGGGGACTGTGAAAATCAAGGTGTATCGCATTTGGAGTTCCGTTGGCCTTCAGAAATCTGTGTTTTACTCATTACTAGTACAATATTTAGGTTTAGTTATGTATATTAGTCTTGTAAATACAGATCTAGCTCGAAATTGTCTCAGAATGTGTTCAGCACACAGCCTTTCCCCAGAATGCCATTGCAGGACTGATAAATCACTTTTTACATCAGGACTCATCAAAAAGGTTCATTAAAATGCTATCTCTAGACCATTACTCTCTACCTCTCGGTCTGTCTCTCACTTCCTCAATTTCCAGCAATTGGTCCCATCTTATTGTGGATGCCCAGCACGACGAATTGCCTGCTAGCTGTCGCCTAGTCACCTGTTTGCTCTGTTGACTGTGTCCCTTGACTCTGTATCTCGTGTTTATCTGGGGGACAGCTGGCTGGAAAAGACCACCATATCTTACACACTGATAGCCTACTTCTACTCCTGTAGAATAATAAGTCGCCCACATTGACCATAGATTACCCATCATTTAGAAGTTGGGGCCTTTGTCTATGAATGTTTTATAAAGTATTTACGTAGTTCTTATAAGACTGCACTAATACCTTCAGGAGAGTGTACTGTCGTAGCACAGTTAATGTGGTTTCCAGTAGCCAACATTGTAGGTTTCATGAAATTATTGCCAAGTATATGGGTGAATGAACATTTTAGATTTTCTTCTGAATTCACAATTGACATTTCTTTAAAAGAACACACTAAAATAATGCTTAGGTGGAAGAAGAGCTGCCCATGCTCTCTGCACATCTTGAAGTTTAGATTGGTGAGTTAACTGACATCTGGACACTGTCCATCCTCTCACACAACCTAAAGAAATGTAAAATTAAATACTCAGAACAATTATTCCTGGCCATCATCATGTTATGAATGCAGTGCATGGTTAGGGACCTTTGGTAAAATAATTACCTTTATTTGTGTAATTTAGCCAGATGGTATTTAAACCAAATGAAATATAGATACAAGACAAACTGAGATTTTAAACAAGCTGAAATACTGTATGTTGGGGCATTTTAATAGATGTTTTAACAATTCAGACAGACGTTTCCAGTTTCTTTATACTTACAGCACTTTCCCTAAATGGATTTGCTTCAAGAGAAAAAATTCTACACCCCCTTGTTAAAATGCCAGGTTTTTATGATGTAAAGGAATGAGACAAAAATGAATCATGTCAGAACTTTTTCCAGTTTTAATGTGACCTATAATGTGAACAATTCAATTGACCAACAAACTGAAATCTTCAAGGGGTAAAAATAAAAGACTCACAATAACCTGATTGCATAAGTGTGTAGGATCTGAGCATTAACAAATACAATATGAATGTATGGTTCATTAGAAGTGATTGTGCCTAGATGTTGAGAATAACAGAAAGTTAAGATTCTCCCTGTGGTTACGCTCTGGTAACCACAGGAATGTTTACATCGACCATTTGGTGTGGGGGTTAGTGTCTTGGCTTTGCTAGGTAAACACACCCCTCAAGGTATTTAACAGCTTGTACCCCACATTAAGGTTGAGAGAGAGTAGAGAGAGACAAATGGATTAGGAAAGAGTTTGAGCCTGTAACATCATGTGCTAATAGACTATCAATATGCTACAATAAACATTGAATACTCTCTCCCTTGACAACCGAGTACGCGAGTTATTATTACTACCACTATACGACATGGCTGATTTCTAACAAGTGTGTACACCTTCTTATAACTGAGGATTACATTACATAGAAGCCATTACACACCTGCCATTATTTATAGTGAATCTTAATCACAAATGTCTTCTTCAGTTGGAACCGGGGAATTAGTCAGGGTGGAGGGAATTATGAACAGTTCCAAATGACAGGCAATTTTGGCACAAAACCGTCAGGTGTCCGTTAGAAAGATGAAAACAAATTCACCTTTCAACACGACAACGACCCAAAGCACACATCCAAATCCACAAAAGCATGGCTTCACCAGAAGAAGATTAACATGTTGGAATGGTCCAGCCAGAGCCCAGATCTGTTGGGGGATCTGAAGAGTGCTTAGCACAGGAGATGTCCTTGCAATCTAACAGTTTTGGAGTGCTTTTGCAAAGAAGAGTGGACAAATATTGCCACGTCAAGATGTACCATGCTAATAGACTCCTACCCAAGAAGACTGAATGCTGTAATAAAATCAAAAGGTGCTTCAACAAAAAAAAAATTAAGGGTATGAACACTTATGCAACCAGGTTATTATGATTTATTAAAATAAATTCTCGAAGAGTTCAGTTTGTTTTTCAATAGATTTCTTTATGTTTTAAGTCACATTAAAGGTGGAAAAAGTTCTGACATGATTTATCTTTGTCTCCTTTTTTTACATCACAAACACCTGGCATTTTAACAGGGGTGTGTAGACTTTTATATCCACTATGTACAGTATGTCAACTAAAAGCAGTCATTCTATCAACAATATGTTTGGGGTGGCAGGTTATTGTAATGATTAGAACGTCTGAATAACTTCCTCAGCATCTGGTAGACTCATCTGGAAGTCATGTAGAACGAGAAGTATCCACTTTTTGACTTACTGACCAAAATGTTATCATTCAACACAATAATGAACCCAAACACCTATATGGAACAGAAGTTTGCAGATGGCCTTCACAAATAATTATAGTGACCACTTCAGAGCCCTGAACATAATTGGAGCTATATGGAATCACTTGGACAGGGCTCAGAACGGTTGAAATGGTCAAATGAAGGGTAATGGAAAATCATGCAAGAAGCTAGGCAGAATGTACCATATGACTACTTGAAAAAATAGACTTTTCTATTGTGTTAATTTGGGGTTTTGTTTACTTTAATGTCATAGCATGTTTTTTGAACAGGCTCAGAAAATTGCCTAAGACATTTGCACAATACTACTTGCATGTCTAATTGATCACTATTAAACAGTGGCTAAAAGAAATCTTGTTGTTGGTTGAATTCAACTGTTATAAACAGTCTACAAAGGCTTTATTAAGCCTTCATAGATCATGTTGTGTGACCAACAATCCACTGTCTTAGATACAACTCAGAGATCAAATAACAAGTATAAAACAATAGAAACATGATATTTAAAAAGCAGATAATGTCTTCTGCCCAATGTTTCTTAATCTGATGTCTTAAATATAGATGTTTAATAAGTAATGGCCTGTTGTTGAAATGTATAAAATTCTTACAACTAATATGACCTTGTTTAAAAGGGTTCCCTTCCTCTGTTATTTGGCTTAATCATTATCAGGGGGCAATCCATGTTTCTTCCTTCCGTCACTCACTCTACAGAGTCAAAGTCAGGGAAATATAACTGTGATCATGGCTGTAGAGATCAGTCTTTTCAAACAGGCTCCAGTGTGTCATCATGAAAAATGTATGAGAGCTGCACAGGGAGGCCAATTTATTCTACTGTTGGCTGAAATTGGAGGAATGGGAAATACAGAAACAATGGTGTGGATCTTAATCCTGTGCATCTATGAGATGGTGAATAGCATTTATTGTACATACACTGGACATTACTATACTGAAATATAGTTGGAAATTTTCCATGGTCCCTATGGAAATGTAATATGGAAGACTGGACATGGATCGAGTCTCTGTAGTATGTTTTTCTCTCTCTAAGTGATAGAGTGTTGCTTTCTCTTTGAACATTTCTCAACTTCCCACTGTAGACATTCCCAATGCACATTTCTCATGTTCTGGCATGGGAACTTAAGTTAAGTTGCAATGTTGTTGTAAGTCTTAAACATAATCTCTTGAGCAGATTCAATAATACCTGTAATTATAGGCAATTGCCATGTCTAATTCACTGATAATTAAATAATTAATTATGAATTTTAGGATAAAGCGCTTATATTCAGTGCGTGACTATGATCAGTGTTTACCTCTTATTGCAATAATAGTGGAAGCCTGTGCACACTTCAACTATGAGAGACAAAATGAGAAAAAAAATTCCTGAGAATCACATTGTAGGATTTTTAATGAATTTATTGGTAAAGTCCTCGGTAAAATAAGTATTTGGTCACCTTCAAAAAAGCAAGATTTCTGGCTCTCACAGACCTGTAACTTCTTCTTTTAAGAGGCTCCTCTGTCCTCCACTCGTTACCTGTATTAATGGCACCTGTTTGAACTTGTTATCAGTATAAAAGACACCTGTCCACAACCTCAAACAGTCACACTCCAAACTGCACTATGGCCAAGACCAAAGAGCTGTCAAAGGACACCAGAAACAAAATTGTAGACCTGCACCAGGCTGGGAAGACTGAATCTGCAATAGGTAAGCAGCTTGGTGTGAAGAAATCAACTGGGAGCAATTATAAGAAAAGGTAGACATACAAGACCACTGATAATCTCCCTCGATCTGGGGCTCCACGCAAGATGTCACCCCGTGGGGTCTAAATTATCACAAGAACGGTGAGCAAAAATCCCTGAACCACACAGGGGGACCTAGTGAATGACCTGCAGAGAGCTGGGACCAAAGTAACAAAGGTTACCATCAGTAACACACTACGCCGCCAGGGACTCACATCCTGCAGTGCCAGACGTGTCCCCCTGCTTAAGCCAGTACATGTCCAGGCCCGTCTGAGGTTTGCTAGAGAGCATTTGGATGATCCAGAAGAGGATTGGGAGAATGTCATATGGTCAGATGAAATCAAAATATAACTTTTTGGTAAAAACTCAACTTGTCGTGTTTGGAGGAGAAAGAATGCTGAGTTGCATCCAAAGAACACCATACCTACTGCGAAGCATGGGGGTGGAAACATCATGATTTGGGGCTGTTTTTCTGCAAAGGGACCAGGACGACTGATCCATGTAAAGGAAAGAATGAATGGGGACATATGTCGTGAGATTTTGAGTGAAAACCACCATCCATCAGCAAGGGCATTGAAAATGAAACGTGGTTGGATCTTTCAGCATGACAATGATCCCAAACACACCGCCCGGGCAATGAAAGAGTGGTTTTGTAAGAAACATTTCAAGGTTGATTTAATGAACAGGTCCAAAGGCCAGCATGATAACTTGAGGGACCTGTGAAGGGTGGAATACAGCAACAAGGTCCAAGGGTTGCACTGTTTATTCCATGAACTGGTCTTCTGTCTAGTACAGTGCTATCAGAGACCTGTGAAGGGCGTTGCCAATTATGAAGAGAATCCTTTTCCTTTCACGAATAACTCCAAAGCATAGCAAAATATTTTTTTTGTCTCAGTAGAGCAATGAATTGTAAGACTGTTATTATTGCATTCTGGGGTATTCTGTGATTCACTGCCTTGTGAAATGTATTCTGCAATGTGTTTATATAATCATAGGATATACAGGCCTATTTAGGGAAGGCTAGGGAGACGTTTGCTCTTTTTCTTTGCTGGGGTTGATTCTCTCTGCCAACCTGTGATTAAACCGGTTGTTCAAAGTTGAATTGAATACCAGACTGAAATGCTGTGGAAAGTATGTCTATTCTTTGATATACCAGTATTGTATATTGGTCGTAATGTCTTAGTTTGTAATGGACTTGTTTGGTATTATGGAATGTTTGTTAATGTGTAAACTTTTGGGAGTGACTAAAAGGGATCCTAACTCCTTGATGTGCTTGTTTATCTCCCACAAACAGTCTGATCAAGAACGAGCAGATTATACAGGGATACATTAAGTGCACACATAATTTATCTGGTGTGACAGACTTGTAAGCTAGGGCTTGTGCTATAATGTAATTATCCAGAGAAGTGCTTCCATTTATCTCATTCATCCTTCCTTCCTTATTAACCTATAATTACCATGCAAAGCTTGCATTATTAAGCCTGACCTTCAGAGCTTGACTCCTGACCTTGAATCTCCAAGACATGTGGCAGTAATAAAACTCCAGCATGTATGTCTGATGAGTGATAAATTGATTCCCATTAGGCATTTCTTGTTCCTGTTGTGTGTGTGTGTGTGTTATTGCCAGGACGACGCTGCATGGATGTCTGATAAAGATAGGGCAGGGCAGTTGCACACATGAAATACAGGGACCTAACAGCTGTGTGTAGTTGTCCGTTTACATCCAACACTGATAGTCATGGTCTGTTTTAACCATCCAAACCCTGCTGAGCTGATAACTTATACTCTTGCATGTTTGGCCCCCGAATTATATCAGAAGCAAAGCCGTAGGATGACAGGGGCTGAAGAATAAGAAAATGTCTTTCCTGATTTTGTTATTTTCCATGGGAGCCATCTTAGCATTTTTATTCATATGTAAATGGTTTTGATGTTTGGTAACAGCTTCTTATGACCAGAATAATCTTAGGACTATTTCATACATTATAAATAAAATGGATTCATAAAGTGATGTTCCATACACAAAATATTATACAGCTCTGGAAAAACTTAAGGGATCACTGCACCTTTTTCTTTCCTTTCCAAAAAAGTTTTGAGTGAGATTTTGAGTGAGGAACAGAAGGTTTAAAATTAAGAGACCACTGCATAGTGAACACTTCTGTTGCTCACTCAAAACTTTCCTTTTTTGGAAAGGAAAGAAAAAGGTGCAATGGTATTTTTTCCAGAGCTGTATTAATATGAAGAATGACAAATAATGATATTGCATCATTTTGGATACCCTAACATTTATTTTCTAATAGAGTTTTATTTTTTTTAGCCCTAATAATGGTAAGGAATGTAGGGGACAACTGATGTTTTGGATTCTATTAATCTAATTCCCATGTCTCACTCTGTGTCTCCTATTAATTATGGCTACCAGGTGACTGTGTGGGAGGGAACTAGTGCATATGGGAGTGAATCCAATTTCAACTACATCATACTTTTTTGTGGCAACAATTTTAGAAAATAAAATCCACTCAACATGTGAATTATATTCTTCATTTTATTGACTTGTTCCTTTTTTTAACAATACCCAGATCCACAGTGAGAGTCATGGTTAACTCTTAATGAATTTGCAAGTAAAACAATTTGCAGGTCACACCTCAGGTATCCATTCCTCCTACACCATCTTGACCTTACAGTTAGAAATGTTCACATTATCCAATTTATCTAGTTCCACAACTTTGTTTCCATTTAGCACAATCCCAAAGCTACCCCGCTTGTGACCTATTAATTTGCCATAAAATCATTGAATCAATTGGGATTTCCATAAATCATGAATACAACACTCAATGCATGCTGTACCTATCGAAGAACATGCAACAATCATCAACTGAGTCAAAATGGTAGAAAATTAGTTATCCCTGAAGCACATATTCTTGGAAACACCTACACAACAGTACTATTGGACAATCAGAATAGACTTGAACGGCCAAAACATTATAACCACTCGAAGACCTGAGGGACTTTGACTAGGGCCAACATGTTATGGCCAGATGAGTCAAAGCATCTCTGAAACAGCAAGGCTTGTGCGGTGCTCCCGGTCAGCAGTGGTGAGTACTTATTAACAGCGGTACAAGGAGGGACAAATCACAAACCGGCAACATGGTTTTGGGTGCCCAAGGACCATGGATTTACGAGGGCAACGAAGGCTATCCCGTCTGAACTGACAGAAGGTCTACTGTAGTACACAGAAAGTCACAGAAAATGTTTATTATGGTTATGGAATGTGTCACGACACACAGTGAGTGCATTGCACCCTGCTGAGTATGGGGTAGCGTAGCCGCAGAACGATCAGTTGACCCCATCCACTGTCAAAAGCACTTACAATGGGCATCGGAACTAGACCTTGGAGCAGTGGAAGAAGATTGCCTGGTCCGATGAGTCCCATTTACTTTTCCATCACATGGACAGCTGTGTACATGTTCACCATTTACCTGGGGAGGTGATGGCACCATAATGGGAAGACGACAAGCCAGAGGAGGGAGTGTGGTGCTCTGGGCAATGTTCTGCCAGGAAATCCTGGGTCAGGGCATTAATGGGATTCATGCCCCCCTTGTGTGACAAGGAACAGGAGGCCAGACCAGAGCCCTACAAAATGACCTCCAGCAGGTTACTGGAGTGCATGTTTCAGAACAAAAATGTCAGAAGAAGACTTCATGAGGGCAGCATAAAGGCCCAATGTCCCCTAGTGGGACCTGTGCTTGCAGCCCAGTACCGAGCAGCTCAATTGACATTCACCAGAGAACACCAGAATTGGCAGGTACGCCAGTGGCGGATTCTCTTCACAGAGGCGGGCTGGTTCACACTGAGGACAGGCAACAGATGGGAAAGAGTTTGAATAAGTGGGTAAGTGATGGCATATCTTTGGAGGGTCGCACAGACCTCCATGTGCTATCCAACGGTATCCTGACTGTTAGCTACCAGACCCATCGTCAGAGCTTACGCTGGTGCTATGGACCCTGGGTTCCTCCTGGTGCCTGACAATGCCCAGCCTCATCTGGCCAGAGTGTATAGGCAGTTCCTGGATGACGAAGGCATTGTTGCCATTGACTGGTTCTCACGTTCCCCCGACCTGTATCCAATTGAGAACCTCTGGGATGTTATGCATCAGTGCATTCAACGTCGCCAAATAGCACCACAGACGGTCCAGGTGCTCATTGGCGCACTGATCCATGTCTTGGAGTAGATCCCCAAGGACATCATCCGCCATGTCATCAGGAGCATGCCCAAATGTTGTAGGGAGGGCATACAGGCACGTGGTGGCCATACACAATACTGAGTCACATTTTGAGTTGCCGTAATGAAATTCATGCAAGTTGGAACAACCTGTGATTTAAATTATTTGCTTTGATTTTCAGTGTAGGTTTCAATCTTGCCCTCAGTTGGTTGGTGACTGATTTCCAGTGATTTTTGTTATTTTGTTCTCAACGAATTACACAATGTACAGTAAAGATTTTGATCTTTAATGTTTCCTTCAATGAGACCCGATGTGTGATTTAAGGAGGTGCCTTATTTTTTTGAGCAGTGTGGTTAGTATTACTAAGACATTCATTACAAAAAACAAATAGGCCTGATTAGGCTACTTTTAGCATGTAAGGAGGATTTTAGGATGACAATTATTTTTATTGTTCTAAAGCAGACCTCTCATTAGTGTGTGCCACTAGGCTGATTAGAAGACTACACTAGGTAGAAGTGTAGGTTCTAGAGCCTTTTTGATTTAAAATTGTATTTTATAAGTATTTAGGCTACAGTACATCAATTATTTAGTAATTTACTTAATTAATCCATCATTTTCCCATAAAACTGGGAACCATCAATCAAATGTTTTGCATGCAGCATCATGGACCTTTCAAACGTAAACAATTAGACAAACTATTGCCATCATTAATTATTGACAGTGAATTATTACCATATTTAGATTAAGGTAGGCGTAACCTGATAGTTCTGGATTTATGAGAAAAAAAAATTACTTAGAAAATCATTACATTAGGATGGTGAATTGCTGGCTTTCATACAACACCAACTTTTAAAGAGCAGTGACTATTATTATTATACCTTTATTTCAACAAGAAACACAGACAGTGTGAGGTTAAGATTTGATTTTGAATTTGTTCTTGAATGTAGCCTGTCCTTTTTGTTCTGATTGTTTTCATCTGTTTGTGGTTAGCCCTAGTTAGCACCCTATATTGTTTGCCCAGTTCTGTCACCCTTTGTAGAGTTACTGTATGTGCCTGCCATTGTGCGTGGTTTGCCAGCCTTGGTGCATGGTCTGCCAGCCTTGGTGCACGGTCTGCCAGCCTTCGTGCGCGGTCCGCCAGCCTTGTTGCGCGGTCCGCCAGCCTTCGGGCGCCGTCCGCCAGCCTTCGTGCGCGTTCCGCCAGCCATCGTGCGCGGTCCGCCAGCCTTCCTGCACGGTCCGCCAGCCTTCGTGCGCGGTCCGCCAGCCTTGTTGCGCGGTCCGCCAGCCTTCGGGCGCCGTCCGCCAGCCTTCGTGCGCGGTCCGCCAGCCTTGTTGCGCGGTCCGCCAGCCTTCGGGCGCCGTCCGCCAGCCTTCGTGCGCGGTCCGCCAGCCTTCGTGCGTGGTCTTCCAGCCTTCGTGCACGGTCCGCCAGCCTTGGTGCGCAGTCCGCCAGCCTTGGTGCGCGTTCCGCCAGCCATCGTGCGCGGTCCGCCA
>JACXGJ010000839.1:0-103500 GCA_016801105.1 Esox niger | reverse complement strand
CTTGGAGAATTGGGAATATACAGCTCAGGAAAAAAAATAGACCCCTGCAACTTTTTCCTCATTTTCCCAAACTTTGGTGCAGTAGTCTCTAAACTTTTTCCAGATTTGTATGTACCATTTGTAAATAATACATAAGTGAGCAGGTAAAACACGTCTTTTATTTCTTATGGGACTTTCATTCAACTGTCGGTCATAACAGAATGGCACAATCATAAAACAAAACATAGCAACAAAGAAAAAAATGAACTGACCCCTGTTGAGAAGTCTGCATACCCGTAGTACTGTGTACCGCCCCCTTTACCATCACGGTCATTTGCAAGGCTTTGGATATCTTTTTCTATCCTTTTCCATCTTTATAAAGTTCCATTAACTTGTTACTCAGGTCTTTTGACAGTTCTTTTCTACTCCCCATGGCTCAGAATCTTGCCTGCTTAGTGCATCCACGTGAGAGCTAACAAACTCATTGACTATTTATACACAGACACTAATTGCAATTCAAAAAGCCACAGGGGTGGAAAATAAACCTTTAATTGCCATTTTCACCTGTTTGTCACCTTGTGTGTTTGCAACAAGGCCAACCATTCAAGGGTATTATCAACTTTTGATCAGGACCAATTGGGTGATTTCTTTAATCACTATGATTTAAAAAGTAGCCAAACAACTATGTGATAATAAATGTCTATATATGACTATCCTTGAATAAAAGTAATATTTTCTAAATCAATGCCAACATTTCTGTCAGGGTATGTAAACTTATGAGCACAACTATATGAATGGCTACCTGGTCAATTCCACAAGCATACTTTTTATCATCTATTGTGCTAATGGTTACCTGATTCATGATGTTAATAGCTACCATTTCTATGACCCCACCTGAGTATGACAGCAGCCTCTTTAGCTCCCACCACCAGATCAGCCAGTCCATCGGAGTTCAGATCCCCAGCAGAGTGCACCGACACCCCAAAAAACCGCAGCCCTCTGCCCCCTCCTCTTTCCCCCTGAATCCTCTGAGGAGGTATAAAGACACAAAGTCGACATTATTTGGAAGAAAAGCAAATAACATTCAAATAAGTCAGCTCTATATATAGAACTAACCTGACTATATTTGGCTTGGACTCCCCCAGGACATCCTAAAAAGATGTAAACTGCCCCCTGCCCTCTGTCTTCTGCTGGGGCTCCTACAGCCAGATCTAGCAGCCCATCCTGGTTCAGGTCTGAACAGGGCGAAAGAGAGGCACCAAACTGGCCATGGGTGTTCCCATGGGCTCCGTGCAGAGTGAGAGAGCAGTTGGGTGCCTTAAACAATAGAAATTATTATTATCACTATCACAATTTCTTGTATGAAGTAGAATGTTTTACATGAAGAATACAGCAAAGAAAAAGCCAAACAACTTTCAATATCCATATCGTAAAAGTAACTATTGAAGGAGGGAGGGTTTTGTAGGCTTTAAATGCCTCAACAGACTGTACAGTAAGGATGAACCACTGTTTTGTTTCAGTTGGGGTTATTTGGAGGGAGGTTGCTGTTTGTGATGAAATTGGCCTATTCTTCACAGACATCTTGTTAGATATTGTCCAAAACTTGTGGATAAAGATGGTATCATATTTATTTCTATAATAGGACCACGTGAACACATGGACCAATTAGTGGGAATAACTGCACCATATAACTGTGACGTTATATAGAATCAGTTTTAAACAACAATATAACAATTTATTGTCTAGTATGCATTCACTTGAAGCCATTTAAAATGATGAATTGTCCAGTATACTTGCTTTTAAGCAAGGCATTAGAGCTGAACTCCCCGCAGATGAACCCCCCACCCCCAGATTATCCACTGCAGAAGTGTCATCTGCACTTAGCACGGTGAATGCACTGAAGGCTGCTGGTCCTGATGGCATCATTGGGCGTGTGCTCAGAGCATGTGCTGGGCAGCTGACGTTTTCAACGTGTCACTGGCCCAGGCGGTTGGCCGAACATGCTTCAATATTGCAACCATTGTGCCAGTTCCGAAGCAGTCGACTGCGTCTAGCCTGAATGACTTCTGACCTGTCGCACTCACCCCCACGATTATGAAGTGCTCTGTAGGACTACTTCTGGCACACCTCAAGTCCTGCCTCCCCCCAAAAAAGTCCCTACCAGTTTGCCTACCGGTCTAACAGGTCTACAGGGGATGCTAACTCCACAGCTTTACACTCTGCCATGACCCAGAAGTGTAAAAACGCAAAAAATACATATTTGTATTCTATCGTTATTTTCCACACCAGTTAATACTCTTTTAAATTCACATTGCATACTATACCAATTGAGTTAAATGTGGCCAAACTATATTTATTGATGGAATACATCTTAAAAATGTTTCATGATATTACACTCCTGGGTATGTTTCAAATAATATATTTTTAACAACCCATTCATTTCTTACCCTGTAAAAAAGAAATCTCAGTCATCAAAATAAAACTGCTGTATTGTAAAAGCGCTCTAAGATTATTAGGTCAGCCCTATAAATGCAGAGGAAAGTAAACCAATATTTTCTGTTCTCAGCTGTTGTTTCTGCTGTTCTCAGCTGTTGTTCCTGTTGTTCTCAGATGTTGTTCTCAGTTCTAACAGTTTGCAAGCTTGACTGCACCCAAGCTTATCTCTTCTGCCACGAAAACAAATGTATTTCCCCAAGACTTCCTTAGAAAGACATGTCTGCAACCCTCTCTTTTCAATGTAGCAATGTACACTGATAGATGGCTGGCTTCCATGCAATTGCTTGTGAACTGAAAAATAATCAACCTCTTGGTATTACCTCATTCTGTGTACATTTCCTGTAGGCTAACTGCTGTTTGCCTTTTGCCACTAATAACTACTGTAATTTCCTGTATATAAACTTCGGCTTATACATGGATTTTGAAAACATCTTCAACCACAGCTGTTAATACATGAATGTGGCAAATACACAAGTTTCTATTTTTAAAACCGTTTCCAATGGCAAACTTTTTCACAGTTTCAAAAATTCAGAGACGGAATCTAAAACAAAAATCCAGAAAATCACAAGGTATGATTTTTTAATTATTAATTAATATTTTATTGCATGGCATAAATATTTGATACAACTGAAAAGAAGAACTTAATATTTGGTACAGAAACCTTTGTTTGCAATTACAGAGATCATACGTGTCCTGTAGTTCTTGACCAGGTTTGCACACACTGCAGCAGGGATTTTGGCCCACTCCTCCATACAGACCTTCTCCAGATCCTTCAGGTTTTGGGGCTGTCACTGGGCAATACGAACTTTCAGCTCCCTCCAAAGATTTACTATTGGGTTCAGGTCTGGAGACTGGCTAGGCCACTCCAGGACCTAGAGATGCTTCTTACGGAGCCACTCCTTAGTTGCCCTGGCTGTGTGTTTTGGGTCATTGTCATGCAGGAAGACCTAGCCACGACCAATCTTCAATGCTCTTACTGAGGGAAGGAGGTTGTTGGCCAAGATCTCGCGATACATGGCCCCATCCATCCTCCCCTCAATACGGTGCTGTTGTCCTGTCCACTTTGCAGAAAAGCATCCCCAAAGAATGATGTTTCCACCTCCATGCTTCACGCTTGGGATGGTATTCTTGGGGTTGTACTCATCCTTTTTCTTCCTCCAAACACGGCGAGTGGAGTATTTTTGCCTCATCAGACCACATGATCTGTGGTCTAACCCTCCTCTGGATCATCCAGATGGTCATTGGCAAACTTCAGATGGGCCTGGATTTTAATCCATGACGGCATAGTGTGATACTAATGGTTTTCTTTGAGACTGTTGTCCCAGCTCTCTTCAGGTCATTGACCAGGTCCTGCCGTGTAGTTCTGGGCTGATCCCTCACCTTCCTCACGATCACTGATGCCCCACAAGGTGAGATCTTGCATGGAGCCCCAGACTGAAGGAGATTGACCGTCATCTTGAACTTCATACATTTTCTAATAATTGCGCCAACATTTGTTGCCTTCTCACCAAGCTGATGCCTATTGTCTTTTAGCCCATCCTAGCATTGTGCAGGTCTATTTCATCCCTGATGTCCTTACACAGTTCTCTGGTCTTGGCCATTGTGGAGAGGTTGGAGTCTGTTTGATTGAGTGTGTGGACAGGTGTCTTTTATACAGGTAACGAGTTCAAACAGTGGCAGTTAATACAGGTAATGTATGTCTTCATAAAGAAAAACTAACAGGTCTGTGACAGCTGGAATTCTTACTGGTTGCTAGGTGATCAAGTACTTATGTCATGCAATAAAATGCAAATTAATTATTTAAAAATTATACATTGTGATTTTCTGGATTTTTGTTTTAGATTCTGCCTCTCACCGTTTAATTGTACCTATGGTAGTAATTACAGACCTGTACATGCTTTGCAAGTAAGAAAACCTGCAAAATCAGCAGTGTATCAAATACTTGTTCTCCCCACTGAATGATACAATTGAGTTCTTCCACAAATAAATTGTGGTAGCGCCCTATAGAAGATGTTTAATATGCATGTACAATGTGTATAAGAGTCATAATTCTATGGGAAAATGTGGTTTCTATATGGGTGTGGGAAATACTTGGGTTTGTATACACACAAAGCTATGAAATTAATGGTGCGGTTAATGAATGGGGAATTATGGTAACCAGGTTAGCTTCCCACTGGGGGAGCATAGCATTTGTTTAATAAATAACTGGCCTGAAGTAGTGGATTTTTTTTGTTGCCTGCCAAACAACACACACTAATACAGTGCCCTCTTAACATTGGCACCCTTGGTAAATATGAGTAAAATTTGCTGTGAAACATATTATTTATTATTTATCCTATTGATCTTTTATTCAAAATATTAACAGAAATGTAACATTTAATGAATGTTAAACAAGTGAAAGAAAAAAATCTATTCTCATCTTAAAACTAACATTTCTCAAATATATACGCGACACAATTATTGGCACCCCTTCATTTAATACTTTGTCCAACCTCCTTTTGCCAAGACGTGTTGATTTTGAGGTGTGCTTTGGATCATTGTCGTGATGAAAGATCAAAATCATGGCCCAGTTTTGTACCTGGCAGAAGCAGTCAGATTTGGCATTTATATATGCTGGTACTTGTTGGCAGTCCATTATACCATCCTAACAAGTTGTCCAGGGCTTTTAAAAGAACAGCCAGACAACGTCAAAGATGCACCGCCATATTTCATAGAGAGGATGAGGTTATTTTCTGCATTACCATTTTTCTGTCCATGCCAAACCCACGCCTGGTGGTCTCATTTTAATGATCTCAAAAGTTTGGCAAACTTTTGGCAGCTGAGTTTATTGTTTGATGACCACAAAGGCTTTCTTATGGCAACCCCCCAGACAACATGTGGTTATGTAGGTGGCGTCTGGTCATAATCTGCCCCCAAGACCCAACTAACATCTGAAATCTTCCAGCTGTGATCCTTGGAGATTATTTGGCCACTCAAACCATCCTCATCACTGTGCATAGGGTCAATATTGGCACATGACTTCTTCCAGGAAGATTATTAACATCTCTATCATCTTAATTGCTGCCCAGATAGAAGAAATGGGCATTTAAAAATGTTGAACTATTTTCTTATAGCCATTTCCTATTTTGGCTGCTCAACAATCTTTTGTTTCACTTCTTTTCTGTATTCTCGGGTCTTTCCCTTTAGGGATGGATGAAGTTGGGAATTTGGCCTGTGTGTCACCTCATATTTACACCTCAGTGAAACAGGAAGTTATGGCATACCACTTCAGAACTTCAGAGTTCCTAATCACTCAGGTGAACTTCCAAATTATATGATTGGAAGAATGTCTAGGGGTGCCAATAATTGCATGTGTAACAAATGTATCCACTATATTCTTACACCTCAATATATGCTTACACTGTTACAAAGGTAAGCGGTAACAAAAAAAGTTTAGGTCACCAAAACTGAAAAATAATGTACATGTACTATGATAGAAAAGGTGTCACGACCGTGATGTCGTGGAGCAAACGGACCAGTCGCAGGCAAGAGTGGCAGTTGGTGAGGTCTTTTATTCAAAACACAAAAGAACAGAAAACACCGAGCACTTGAGAATAACACTGAAGTAAAGCTAACACAACGAAACAAAACTCACCACTAACATCGGGACACATCGTAACATGGAACAATGACTGACAAATGAAAGGAGCAGAGGAGAAACATTTAAACACATACTAATGACCTAATAGGGACCTGGTGTGAGAGACAATTGGAGACAAGACAAATGAAGGAGACCGGGATGCGAAGACAGGAAAAAGCAGGAGATGACGGAGCCGTTCATCACTTAACCATCACAAAAGGCCTTTTTCAGGGAACATGTAACGGGTTAACAACTTACTGCTGTTCTATCTGTGCTGGAACAAACTCTATTATTCCACTCAAGCATTATTTGGACAGTATTGTTCCGCAGGAAGTACTATTTTGCTATCATAATGGCAAGAAAAAGGCAATTAACAAAGACAGACAGACTATTATAACCCTTAAAAGTGGACCTTCCTTTAGAGAAATTGCAACGAAAGGCAAGGTAAGTAGTTTCCTACACATCAAAAGGCACTTGGAAACTGGAAGAAACAGAAATCAGTGGACTACTGAAGACTGGAAGAAGGTCTTGTGGATCGATCACAATTTGAAATCTTCAGTTAATCACACAGGTTTTTTGTACGCAGTCGAATAAGCAAAAGGATGCATATGGCAGCACCCAGTATTAAACACTGGTTTATGACTAGTTGGTCAGGGGTTCATCCTACTGCAATATAATGACCCAAAACATACCTCCAGACTATGTCAGAATTATCTTGGAAGAAGAGAACAAGCCAGTAGGCTTCAAATTATGGAATGTCCAGCACAGTCTCTAGACTTAAACCCCATTGAGATGGTTTGGGATAAACTGGACAGAAGTATAAAACAAAAGCAACATACAAGTGCAACACATTTCACAACTTCTGCAACAGTGAAGAACTTTCTGAACAAAATTGTATTACCATAGTAGAAAGAATGCCACGAGTGAGCTGTTATGTATGCAAAAGGTGACTACTTTCATTATACATTTTATCAAAATTGTACTTTTATTATAAATCCCAACAAATCAGTGAGATAATTATGCATATATTAAGATGCTATGATCTACCCGATTCAGTGTTCTTTTTATTTGTGTATGTGTGGGGTGTTGCTTTGCCTCTCTTACCCAGGTGTCCAAAGTACAGACATGTACCTCTCCTCCGACCCCTTGGGCATGGTACCAAGGAGCGCCAATTAGCAGTAACCCAGTCTGGCTATCCCGTGGCCTAACATTGGCCTGCAATACACACAGCTGTGCCCCAAAGTAGGAACCAAGCTAGGAAGGAAGGGGTAAAAGGGGAAAGAAAAGGCCAAAAGACCAAAAAACAGACAGAGAAACATGGAAAAAGAAGTAAAAAATGTACAAATGCAAGATTAGAAGAAAAGGATTTGATTACTTGTGGGGCAACAATATTAAATATGCACATTTTGATAGCTAGAATTTCATGACAAAATCTACATGATAAAATTTCCATGAAGAATAAGCATCTACTTTTTGCTTTGTGTGTATATGTGTATGTATGCAGTACAGTGCAAACGTTTTAGGCAGCTGTGCAAAAATGCTTTAAAATAAATGTCATGGGTCAGGAAGCAGGACACAGATGGAGAGTGGTGGTTGAAATCCATATTTTTAATGTCTCGAAAGACACAAACCACAAACAATGGCAAACCGCAAACCATGGCAAACCACATAGGGCATAATCACAAACAACAATCCACAGCAGGTGTGGCAAACGGCTGAACTAAACAGGATCCCCAATTGAGATGGGTAGAGGGTTAAGAACCACTGGTCTAGGTACATTTGTACAAACTCACAGATTTTCTAGGCATATACTTTTGTCAGGTGTATGAACAATTTTATCAAACAGGTGCTAATGAACAACAATTCAATATGTAGGTTAAAACACAGTCATTAACTAAAACAGAAACAGCTGTGTAGGAGGAATAATACTGGGTGAGGAATAGCCAAACTCAGTCTAACAAATTGAGGTTAATGAATACAGTTAACTGTCAAAACTCATACACCATGGAAGGACACAAGGTAGTTATACTGCATCAGCAAGATCTCTCGCCCGAAAAATTCAAGGCAGACCTGGGGTTTGTGCTGTCCAAGCTCTTTTGTAGAAGCAAAAAGAAGTGGGCAACATTAAAGAACGTTTATACAGTGGTCATCTACTGTCCGGAAAAGTCTGGTCAGAAGAGGCCTTCATGGAAGACATGCGGACAAAAATGTTTTCCTCTGAAGTGGAAACAAGGCCAAGCGACTCAACTGTGCATGAAAACACAGGAATTAGGGTGCAGAAATCAGGTGATCTGATTTATAGAAATATTTGGCTGTGGCAGATGGCAGTTTTTTTGCTGATGGGCTATAGAGCAGTACACGATACTGATTTTGGGGTTTTCATTAGTTGTCAGTTATAATCATCAAAATTAAAAGGAATGAACACTTGAAATATATCAGTCTGTGTTGAATGACCGTATACATTATGCAAGTTTCACTTTTTGAATGGAATTACTAAGAACAAATCAACTTTTTGATGATATTCTTATTATATGACCAGCACCTGTATTTTGTCACTTTGGTGATTTATGACCCTGGTAGGTGGGGCTTCCAGATCAATTTGACAGGTGGGCAGGACATCCGGTTTGGCGGGTGGGCTTCCGGTGTGATGTATGGACTTCCTGCATGACGTGTGTTAGGGCTGGATTTCCGGAATGACGTAGGCATGTCCGGTGACTGTATTTTTTGCATTGTGTCCATGTTTGATGTTTTACAATGATTGATAAACACCCCGGACAAGTGTTTTAACAGGTGGGTTATGTTCGATATTTAACAAATGGGTCTTAGGGTTCTGGAATGTTACATTTCCAAGCAATAAAAAAAAAAGTGTTATATCAGCAACATGATGTTTGATGTTCAACAAAAGGGTGTTCAACATTTTGTTTTCCGATAAGTGCTACAACAGATGTAGAACCGGTGGTTGTTAACCTTTCATGTTTTATGAGATGATTAGTGTGATCTGTGTATTTAAGCAATGCAGACCCTGTGGTGGTCATTCAGTCTTGCCTGAGTAAACGTACCTAAACATTACAAACCATGGTAGATTATGCACCGATCAGCGTTTTGGGTGAAACACCATTGAAAGCTAACAGACTAACTGCAGCTCAGCGAGTCAGCAAGAGATTACAAATTGACAGCAGTGCCGCAATCAACATACCACCCCCCGAAGAAATCGATGCAGAGTTTAAAAAATGTGGTTGACATGATTTCTTGTACACATCACAGTGTACATGTTCATAATGCGTGGTTGGCCCAGGCACTGTTAATTCACTCAAAATAATAGCATTGCTCATGCAATGTTTGTTTACTGTAGTGCTTTGGTGGATTACAAACCTTATGTAAATCACATGTTTTTCAACCTGCATATACTACAGTTTGTACTAGAGGTTATTTAGGGGACGTTACTATGGGCAGATCTGATCTGAAAGCCCATCTCTTGTTAAAACAAAAAATGGCCTGAAACTCCAAAATCATAAGTCACCGCCCCCTTCTAAATATCTTACATAAAAAAGCCTGTTTCCTGCAATTCATTCTGTTCTTTTGGAAAACACCATGATACACGCACAGTGTAAAACATAGAAGGTTAACAACCACCGGTTCTACATCTGTTGTAACACTTATCGGAACATAAAATGCCAGGGGTTATAATATTGCTGAACCCTTTTGTTAAACATCAAACATCATTCCGCGGATATAACACTCCAGAACCCTAAGACCCATTTGTTAAACATCAAACATAATCCACCTGTTATAACACTTGTCCGGGGTGTTTATCAATCATTGCAAAACATCAAACATGGACACATCAATGCGATCATAAATTACAAAGTCATCGGACATGCATACGTCACACCGCAAAGTCCCACCCACCAAACCGGATGTCCCGCCCACCAGTCAAATCAATCTGTAAGCCTCACCCACCATGGTCATAAATCACCAAAGTGACACAATAAACCCTACATTTACTACTCATACCCTCTGAGAATTGGTTATATATGTGCCATTTGTACATAAAACATGAGTGAGCAGGCAAAATACATGTATTTTATTTCTCATGGGACATTCAACTGTAGGTCATAACAGAATAGCATAATCATAAAACAAAACATGGCAACAAAGACAGAAATGAAAGGTCTGCATACCCTTAGTTCTGAATTCTGTGTATTGCCCCCGTTAGCATCAATAACGGCGTGCAGTCTTTTGTAATAGTTGTCTGAGGCCAGAGTTCTTGCAGGTGGTATAGCTGTCCATTTGCCTTGACAAAATGCCTCCAGGTCATGCAGTCTTTGGTAACCTCCCCATGTTCTTCTGTACCCACTGGAGGGTCAACTTGGCCTTGTGGTTAGGGTGATTGTCGTGCTGGAAAGTGCAAGACCGTCCCATGCGCAGCTTTCATGCAGAAGAATGCAAATTGTCTGCCAGTGTTTTCTGATAACATGCTGCATTCATCTTGCTATCAATATTCACAAGATTCCCTGTGCTTTTAGAGCTCACACACCCCCAAAATACCAGTGAGCCACCACCATGCTTCCCAGTGGGGATGGTATGCTGTTCCCTATACAGTGGGGCAAAGAAGTATTTAGTCAGCCACCAATTGTGCAAGTTCTCCCACTTAAAAAGATGAGAAAGGCCTGTAATTTTCATCATAGGTACACTTCAACTATGAGAGACAAAATGAGAAAAGAAAATCCAGAAAATCACATTGTAGGTTTTTAAATGAATTTACTGGTAAATTATGGGGGGAAATAAGTATTTGGTCAATAACAAAAGTTAATCTCAATACTTTGTTATATACCCTTTGTAGGCAATGACAGAGGTAAAATATTTTCTGTAAGTCTTCACAAGGTTTTTGGTATTTGGTATTTTGGCCCATTCCTCCATGCAGATCTCCTCTAGAGCAGTGATGTTTTGGGGCTGTCGCTGGGCAACACAGACTTTCAACTCCCTCCAAAGACTTTCTATGGGGTTGAGATCTGGTGACTGGCTAGGCCACTCCAGGACCTTGAAATGCTTCTTACGAAGCCACTCCTTCGTTGGCCGGGCGGTGTGTTTGGGATCATTGTCATGCTGAAAGACCCAGCCACGGTTCATCTTCAATGCCCTTGCTGATGGAAGAAGGTTTTCACGCTAAATCTCACGATACATGGCCCCATTCATTCTTTCCTTTACACGGATCAGTTGTCCAGGTCCCTTTGCAGAAAAACAGCCCCAAAGCGTGATGTTTCCACCCCCATGCTTCACAGTAGGTATGGGGTTCTTTGGATGCAACTCAGCATTCTTTCCCCTCCAAACACAATGAGTTTTTACCAAAAAGTTCTATTTTGGTTTCATCTGACCATATGACATTCTCCCAATCCTCTTCTGGATCATCCAAATGCTCTCTAGCAAACCTCAGATGGGCCTGGACATGTACTGGCTTAAGCAGGGGGACACGTCTGGCACTGCAGGATTTGAGTCCCTGGCGGCGTAGTGTGTTACTGATGGTAGCCTTTGTTACTTTGGTCCCAGCTCTCTGCAGGTCATTCACTAGGAACCCCGTTTGGTTCTGGGATTTTTTCTCACCGTTCTTGTGATCATTTTCACCCCACAGGGTGAGATCTTGCGTGGAGCCCCGGATCGAGGGAGATTATCAGTTGTCTTGAATATCTTCAATTTTCTTATAATTGCTCCCACGGTTGATTTCTTCACACCAAGCTGCTTACCTATTGCAGATTCAGTCTTCCCAGTCTGGTGCAGGTCTACAATTTTGTTTCTGGTGTCCTATGACAGCTCTTTGGCCTTGGCCATAGTGGAGTTTGGAGTGGGACTGTTTGAGGTTGTGGACAGGTGTCTTTTATACTGATAAAAAGTTCAAACAGGTGCCATTAATACAGGTAACGAGTGGAGGACAGAGGAGCTTCTTAAAGAAGAAGTTACAGGTATGTGAGAGACAGAAATCTTGCATGTTTGTAGGTGACCAAATACTTATTTTACCGAGGAATTTACCAATAAATTCATAAAAAATCCTACAATGTGATTCTCTGGATTTTCTTTCTCATTTTGTCTCTCATAGTTGAAGTGTACCTATGATGAAAATTACAGGCCTCTCTCATCTTTTTAAGTGGGAGAACAATTGGTGGCTGACTAAATACTTTTTTGCCCCACTGTAGGCCTTGTTAAACCCTCTCCAAACATAGAGATATGGTTGTGGCTCTATTTAGTTCTTGTCACTCCAAATAACAGTGTGCCAAAAGCTGGAAGGCATGCCAAGGTGTTGTCGGGCATTATGTACCTGGGCTTTTTGTGGAATTGGCGCAGTAAAGTTTTCTTTCTGACAACTCGAGCATGCAGCTCATTTTTCCTCAAGTATCATCACATTGTGCTCCTTAAAACAACCACGCTGTCTTTTTCCAGAGCAGCCTGCAGTTATCCCAAGGTTACCAGTGGGTTTTTCTTTGTATCACAAACAATTCTTCTGGCAGTTTTCTGCTAGAAGAATTGAGGTTACGCTTAGTATTTGTCTCATTCCAATCATGGCAAATATATATATTTTGTAAGTCATTGATAAAAGCAAAATGTTGCTTTAAAAATTTCATAAACATTATTACATGACAACTGTCATGCATTATCCAAAACATTTAAGATTTTATAATTTTCCACAACATATCCAGGCCTGGAAAACAGAATTTTATAGTTCCATAACTTTTCCAGGATTTTCATGACAGTACAAACCCGGTAAAGGGAAACGTTGCAATGACTTGGCGCCCCAAAGGCTCCAGTCGACTGAGAACAATGGTGACTCCAATGGCTTCTCACTCACCTGAGTTCCTGGTATCTTGTGGGCCACAATCCACTTCTGCTGGAGAGGGTCCCTCTGAAACACCAGGACCAACCCAGTGTGGTTATACCTGGGTGCTCCAGCAAAATATACACTGCCATTGCCTGTCTCTGCCACAGCCACTGAGTAACCTGCAGAAACATACAGCTTTTGTGCACACACTTCTCTGAATAGTCACAATGAGCTCCAAATAAACAAGCTATTGTTCTATAAAGAACCCTGATGCTGAGATATTAACAAAACACAAAACAGAACGTGCACAGAAATATTGTATATGGTGGTTCATATCAATGCAAATCTCTCTGAGAAAGGATAAACAAGGCAAGTGACATTCTTTACTGGTAATGCATTAGGGGGCATTCAATCTGGTGGGTGTATATACAAATCAATACCTTTTTAACAAGTAGTTGACATGTTATATTTGTAATAAAGTGTTTAACAGAGTTCTTCACACTCTCCTTATAGTAAAACATTATATATGAGAATGTTTCTTTTGTAAGCTTAGTTCTGCATGCAATAACTTAACAATCAGCCTACACATGCTTGCTTCAGCATTAGTTAACATGTACTGCTTTAGAAATGTGTTGCATTTAGTAAATGCTTTACATTCTTTCTCATAGTTCATTATTCTCACCCAAATAGGAGTCCTTCATGTCTGTCTCCAGTGCAGAGGCATTGATGAAGGTGGCATTCGCCTCTTTGGTGACCTCCACAACACCCCCAGACCATGAGTATGATCCCACCACCCCAAAAAGAGACAGAGCCTTCACAGAAGGGCGGAGCAAAGGATGAGCATTTTAGATGGTTGTTTTGATGTTCTTACTTTACTTTGAAATCTAATATGTAACATGATGAAACTATTTCATATTAAACTGTTTTGACTAATCAACTACTCAGCAGACCTTGCAAGACTGAAAAGATTGATTCAACCTGACATTTGTTAAAAGGCTATTCTTCAATACAATAAAATATTTATTAGCAATTAGCAGATACTAATAGTAATAATAGCAATACTACTAATAATAGCAATAATATATTTAACTGACCCCAGAGAGAGTGGTGCTGAAGCCACCCTGAGAAAGTTCCTGTTCAAAGGAACTGGAGTTGGTGGTGTTAGTTCCTGAAAAGAGAATACACAAAAGAATGAGAAAATCAATGTACACGTTCATTGAGACCTAGAGAAAAAAAGTGGAGATTCTCTCTTCATTACAAAATAACTAATAGGTCTTCGTTTATGGCTCACAATTTGTGAAAGGGATCTTGCTGTGTCTTTAGGCAACTAAGTAATTAACAGGTCAAAGGTCAGAGGGCTTTATTAATCTTTTTTTAAAAAAAATTAACAAAGCCAAAGCCCAAGGTCTCTCGGAAGGGAGAAACCCCCTGGGATGACATTCCTCTGTAAAGAGGGTCAGAAGCAGTGTGTTGTATATGAGACTGCAACTGCTGTTTCCGGAAATTACTGTGTAAATAAAGGCTTCATTTTAGTAAACAGACTTACTCAGAATTTGTGGAAATTTCCTTGAGAACTGTTATAAATGATTAATGAAATAAACTTACAAAGACATTGGTGTGCATTAGAAATGTGAAAGGTACGTTATTTATCCAGTGTACAAATAAAGATATTGCAAATTACTATCATTTTAACAGATGGGATGTGTCCTTTTAAAACATATAATTTGCTGTACCTTCAATTGCAAAGATTTTCTCACTAAGCTTATTCCGAATGGATTTTAGAGCATCAAAACTGTTCGCCTCAAACACAAAGTTTGGGGAAGATGCTATCTGCTCAAGCTCTTGACTAGAGTACTTATTCCCAACCTGTGAGGCAGCAAGAGAGAGCAAGGAGAAAGAGTGAAATATCAGTCAAACACATTACCTTATTAGAAGGAGCATAGTCAAATCTTATAGAAAACACAGGAAGACTACCGCTGTGTACATGTACAGCACAATATGAATAAAGAATCATTATAGGTCCTAAAATGCTTATACATGGATGTCCCCATAGGGGAACCCTTTGAGTAACCCTTTTAATCCAGTTAGGACATTTTTGGAATCATGCAACCCAAAAGGGTTCTACCTGGAACCAAAAAAAGTTATCCTATAGGGATGACTGAAACCATTATTATGAAAGACTGTAGGGTGCCATTATGAAAGACTGTAGGGTGCCATTGTTGAAGCAGCTCATAATGTGAAAACCTCCATGAATCACCCCAATTGCAAATCTGGTTATGCCCATCTTCTCAGCCAATGGTATGACATTGTCAAAGGTCTCTAATTTATCGTTGGATTTGCCATCAGTTATCACAACCAACAGTTTCCTGGAATATTTCTTCATCCCTCGAGCTTCAATCATCATCTTCTCTCTGGCCAGTATTGAAGAGGAGGAGAGTAACAGGAAACATTACAATAAAATGAATTCAACTTTCCTCATAATTGCCCCTCTTGGATCAATCAAGTTGACTGAATGGATTATTGACTAGAGTTTGCGTGACAAGTACCAGGCACTTCAGCAGCGCAGGTTTGATGAGGTGAAATAATGGGCATGGTGCCTTAGAGGAATGTGCTTAATCCTAACTGCTCATGAATGTGCCAAGGAAAAAGACTTACAGGACATAGCGTATCGCTGAAGGGGTATATGTCTCCCCCTGGAAATGGTCCACAGACCCCATAAGGTTGTCAGGGTTGCGGTCAACCAAAAAGTCCTGAAAGTGGAATATGGCCTGGGTTTCTGTGGAATACTGCGCCACTGCTATCTGGAAGAACATAGGATTTTATTAAGTTTTATGTTAGGTAGTAACATATTTAGCAGCTACACCCGTCAAGTTCAGTACAAAGATAGGACTACATACATTTAAAAATAATATTGAATTGCTCTAATCTGAACGACCTAAATAAACATTAAACAAAACAGAATAAATACTGTTAATATGTACAACCCCGAATCCCCAAAAAGATGCAAAATGCAATCAAAGAATGCAATGACTAATCTCTATATTTTATTGAAAATAGGACAAAGACAACATAACAAATGTTGAAACAGATTTTTTTTATTGTTTTTGGAAAAATACATGCATTGTGAATTTGATGCCAGCAGAATGCCTCCAAAAAAGTTGGGACAGGGGCATGTTTACCACTGTGTTGCATCACCTTTTCTTTTAATAATACCCTATGTTTGGGAACTGAGGAGACCAAATGCTATAGATTTGAAAGTGAAATGTATGCCCATTCTTGCTTGATATAGAATATCAGCCACTCAACAATATGGGGTCTCCTTTGTTGTATTTTTTGTTTCATAATGTACAAAATGTTTTCAATGGGAGAGAGGCAGGCCAGTTTAGCCCCCAGACTCTTACTACTGTTTGGCATTGTCTTGCTGAAATATGCAAGGCCTTCCCTCAAAAAGACATCATCTGGGTGGCAGCATGTTACTTCAAAATCTGTATATAATGTTCAGCATTAATGGTGCCTTCACAGTTGTGCAAGTCACCCATGTCATGTGCACTAATGCACCCCCATACCATCACAGCTGATGGCTTTTTAAGTGTGTGCTAATTAGAAGATGGTCCCTTTATTTAGTCCGGGGGATGTGGCATCCACGATCCATTTTTATCAGTGAGACCACAGGACAGTTTTGCACTTCGTCTGAGTCCACCTTAACTGAGCTCAGACCCAGAGAAGGCGGAGGTGGGTCAGAATCTTGTTTATGTATGTTTTTTTCTTTGAATGGTAGAGTTCAACTATTTACAGACCCATCCTCTCTGGAATGATATTTAAATAGCCAGTCATGTTACTGGCCTGTTAACAATTTACCTAAGTAGTGTGATATTTCAACAGGTTTTGTTTTTTAGCATTACCCAATTTTTCCAGTCTTTTGTTGTCTCGATTCCAACTTTTTGAAAGGTATTGCTGGCATCAAATTGGAAGTGGGCATACATTTTTCATGAAACAATAAAATGTCTCACTTTAAACATGTGATATATTGTCTCTGTACCATTTTCTAGTGAATATACACCGATCAACCATAACATTATAACCACCTGTCTAATATTGTGTAGGTCCCCTTTTACCGCCAAAACAGCCCTGACCCGTCAAGGCATGGACTCCATTAGACCTCTGAAGGTGTCCTGTGGCATCTGGCTCCAAGACGTTAGCATCAAATCCTTTAAGTTCTGTTAGATGTGAGGTGGGGCCTCCATGGATCGGACATGTTTGTCCAGCACATCCCACAGATGCTTGACTGGATTGAGAGCACATCCCACAGATGCTCACCTTAAACTCATCGTTGTGTTCCTCAAACCATTGCTGAACCATTTTTGCTTTGTGGCAGAGCACATTATCCTGCCAAAACAGGCCAATGCCATCAGGGATTACTGTTGCCATGAAAGAGTGCACATGGTCTGCAACAATGCTTAGGTGGTACTTATAAAAGTAACATCCACATGAATGGCAGGACCCAATATTTCCCAGCAGAACATTGCCGAAATCATCACACTGCATCTGCCATCTTGCCTCCTTCCCATTGTGCATCCTGGTGCCAAGTGTTCACCAGGTAAGCAATGCACATAAACACAGCAATCCACGTGATGTAAAAGAAAACGTAATTCATCAGACCAGACCACCTTCTTTCATTGCTCCATGGTCCAGTCCTGATGCTCACGTGCCGATTGTAGGTGCTTTCATCAGTGGACAGGTCAGCATGGGCACCCTGACTGATCTGGGGCTACACAGTCCCATATGCAACAATCCACCGTGTGTTCTGACATCTTTCTATCATTACCTATATTAACTTTTTCAGCAATTTGAGCTACAGTTGCTCGTCTGTTGGATCGGACCACATGGGCCAGCCTTTGCTACCCACGTGCATCACTGTGCCTTGGCCACCCATGACCTTGTCACAAGTTCACTGGGGCTGCAGTTTTGGAGATGCTCTGACCCAGTCAAAGTTGCTCAGATCCTTACACTTACCCATTTTTTCTGCTTCTAAGCAATCAACTTTGAGGACAGAATGTTCACTTGCTGCTTAATATATACCACACATTGACAGGTGCCTTAATAAGATTATCAGTGTTATTCACTTCACTGGTCAGTGGTCATAATGTTATGGCTGATTGTTGTAATGCACATCATTGCATTCTGTTTTTATTTAAATTTTACACAGCATTCCAACTTTTCTGGAATCAGGGTTGTAATACAAAGACATAGATGTATACATTTAACACAACCTGTTTAATTGTGACAAACAGGAGGGTCTAAACCTTAGTAGAGTGAATGTGTGGGGATATACACTGTCTATTAATATAGCATCAACTAAATCAGAAATACAGCATAGATAATATAAATGACTACTGTAGCTTTAATGGAATATTTACACAGGCGGTTGGATGCTCACAATCAGCAACCATCAGTCCTGTGTTCCAATTGCACATTGTATTTTCTATAAAAAATGTATAATTTTAAAAAGCTAACCGATCATTAGAAAAACCTTTGACAATTATGTTAGTGCTGCTGAAAACTGTAGTGCTGATTAAAGAAACAATACAAATGGTTGTCTTTAGTATAATTGAATATTTCAAGCATCAGCAATTGTGGGTTCGATTGCAGGCTCAAAATGGCCAGAAACAAATAATTTTCTTCTGAAACTTGTCAGCCTATTCATGTTATGAAAAATCAAGGCTATACGATTTGTACAACGCTGTGTACTACTCCCTACAAAGGACATGCTCTAACCAGAATACAAAGAGTGGGAGGCCCCAGTGCACAACTAAGCAAGAGGAGAGACAATGAGAAATAGACACCTGACAGGTTCTTAACTGGCAGCTTCATTAAATAGTACCCGCAAAAACACCAGTCTCAACACCAACAGCAAAGAGGCGACTCCAGGATTCTGCCCTTCTAGGCAGAGTTGCAAAGAAAAAGCCATGTCTTAGACTGGCCAATGAAAAGATTAAGATTGGTGAAAGAAATGACACTGGACAGAGAAAGATTGGACAAATCGAAAAATCAAAGTTTGAGGTGTTCAGATCACAAAGAAGAACATTTGTAAGACACAGACCAAATGAAAAGATGCGGGCAAACTGCTCAACACCATCTGTCAAGCATATGGGAGGCAATGTCATGTCTGGGGGTGCTTTTGTTGTGGTGAAATAGGAGATTTTGTTAGGCCATTCCATTCCCTCAGGAAGGCATGTTATTGGAGCCAATTTCCCCCTACAACAGGACATTGATCCAAAGCACAGTTCCCAACTATGCAATAACTATTTAGGGAACAAGGAATCAGCTGGTATTCTGTCTATAATGGAGTGGCCAGCACAGTCAGCGGATCTCAACCCTATTGAGCTATTGTGGGTAACCATAATATGGCACCATATGCCATGTAAGTAGCGCCCATTAAACCAATCCAACTTGTGTGAGGTGCTTCAGGAAGCATGAGGTGAAATCTCTTCAGATTATCTCAACAAATTGACAACTACAATGCCAAAGATCTGCAAGGCTATAATTGCTGCATGGATAACAAGTACATTTCTAAGTGACCCCAAGCGTTTGAGCAATAGTGTCTCTACAACATTGCTTCTTCATAGTTCTTGAGAGGGACAAAATATTTCCTACAGAGAAAACACTTTATTATAAAATATATACATTTTAAAATGTTGAACATACCTAAAAAGGTAAATGGAATTGAAGTGTGTACACCAATAACCTTGTTTTCAGGTTTATTTTAAGAACTTATTCACGTGTACTATGCACACCCAATGAAATGTCTTCATTGGAATCGAAATGTGTCTAGCTACATATTCAAACGTGGCGTGATGTTAATGCGTGACAAAATTATCTAATGTTGAGGCCGGGTGTTTTGTGAAAGCACTTTGTGACAACTGCTGATGTAAAAAGGAGTTTATAAAATACATTTGATTGATTGATTGATTGATGTCATACCTACACTCGGCATACGTAAACGAATTATGGATCTATGTTAAAATAAGCTTTAAAATAAAACTGTTTACGGTTGTATTGCAACTATTTCTGGTGGATTTTCCAAGTACCTGTGCATACTTTTTGGGTTAATCCTATTTCACAACCTCTTGAGCAGTGAAAGACTAGCAGGCTGTGTGGTTTTGTGGGAATATCCCTGACCTTCAATATTTTTACCCGTGTTTGATTAAACTGTGAAGACATAAATTAAAGTAGGAATTCAATTATTGAATGTAGCTGTTACGGTATTCGGTGCAATGTAATATATGGTGAAAAACAGACAAGAACAAGAAACCTACCTGCACCCTGGGGTCTGTGAACATTCGGATAATGTCTTTGATGAAGTTGATCATGGTCTCAAAGTCTTTGGGTACAATACTCTGAGATCCGTCAAACAGAATCACAGCATCCAAACCAAAATCACGGCACTCTGGCAGCATATGAACACATCAACAATTTAACTGTTTTTTACACAACCAGGTCATATTTTTTGTTTATTATATCAACTGAATATATACCACATTTTTCTTCAAAACTAATTATATCATCACCTTGAAAGGCAGGCTTTAGTGTTTGTGTGACGGAAAGTTGGGGCCCCAACTCAACACAGAGTCCTTGGAGGTAGTTTAAAGTATCACAAGCCCGCATCTGTCGGGGGCCGCACATCTAGCTCAGAGAGAGAGGGAAGACAGAGTGAAAGGGATAAAGGAAATTGTGAAATTAATAGACAGATGGGTAAGGAGAGTGACAAACAAGAGAAATACTAATCAAATTCCTTAAAACCAGGCCATCTCAGTAATGGCCAAGTCAAGATGATACAGATATATTAGTCTATGGAAGAAAATATATGCAATACAGAAGATCCCCCAAACTGTGAGAAAATGAGTATAACTCAAGTCTTGTGTCATGTCATGAGTCAAAATGCGTCTGGGTCATACTGTAGTAATCATCTACACTAGATGACACAGTAGTGTAAGAATATAACTTGAGATGTGTGTGACCACTGGCTACTTCCTTATTCTGAAGTCAGAATGGAAGGGGAAGTTTTTTAAGCCCTTTAGAAAGTAAGTAAAGTAAATCAAACTCACCATAGCTCGGTCAGTATTACAAGCAAGTGACAATCCAAATGAAACTCCCGAATTGACTAAAAGAAAATAATATGCAATTATAAGTTCAGAAACAGCTTAAATAAATATCTTTGCTAAAATTAGCAACAATCTAAATCAATATTGACCTACATTTAAAAATATTACCAAGCCATTTTGCTCTGCACATATGTCATGTCACCTTTTTTCTCTATACACTAAGACACTTGATCTGTCATATCCTCACAAGGTCCCATTGTCTTGTCTCATTGTCTCCTTCTGACACGCATGTGCCAACAGGCCTGACCAACCCCCTCAAGCTCAACCGTGATATAACAGAGCTGCTTTTCCTCTAATGGAAGTCTGGCCATCATGGTTAATAAATGTACAGTTTTCCCATCCCAGAGTGCAAAGAACCTTGGTGTCTCCACACCAAACTAAAACATATTTTCTTTTCAAAGAGTATCTAAAATAAACAATTACCTCCAATGCCAAATGTTAGAGTATTTAGTCACCAGAAAGCAGCAACTGATTGTTCCTACCCCATCAGATGTGCAGGAAATCTCAATTTGACAAATGCATGGAAGAAAACAACAGCAACTCATAATACTTTGTTGAAATATGACTAATTTCCAAGCCCCCTCTTGTAGCCCATTCCAGCCTACTGTAGGTCTAGAATCTTGTCCCGGACATCCCTAACCCTAACCCTTGGACAGCTCTTTGGTCTTGGTCATGGTGGAGAGTTCAGAATCAGAAAGATTGATTGCTTCTGTGGGCAGTTGTCTTTTATACATTTTAGAGGAGATTTTATTTGAGACACATAAAACACAACCATATTGGTTCACACAAATGTATACAGAGAAAATAAGAGAAAATAAGAGAGAATAAGAGAGAATAAGAGAGAGAGAGAGAGAGAGAGAGAGAGAGAGAGAGAGAGAGAGAGAGAGAGAGAGAGAGAGAGAGCAGGGAAGACAGGGTTTAAAAAGCACTCTAAAGCAGGGGCAGTGTACAGTAGTTGGGGAACACTTAGAACTACAGTTGACTGACATGTCTCCTAGTGATTTCATTGATCGCAAGATTATTAGCGACCATAGTTAATGTTATTACAGGTATGCAATTTCTAATGTACATACATTTGATTTGTGTTAATAAACTACAATATGGATTCCCTAAATACAATATGCGTTTTCGTTGGGCTGAATGGATTGATAAATTAAATTAAAATCTCATGCACCTCGACCGTTCCTAGTTTTTTTGTGTTCACTGGAATACGTAAATGTCATTCTGCAATCGTAAAGAACGAAAGAAGAATGTAATTTTATTTCAATGCTTTCCTCCATCTTGGATTGTGTGCCTGTAATAACTATAACTATTGATCAATGGAATCAGATATCCTGTGGAAAAGGGTCAGAACACCACCCCATGCCTCGTTCAGAGGTCTGACACTATAGGTGCAAGTAAACACAAAACAAAATCTCTAGGTGTGTGAGTCAACTGTTATGAGTTCCGTCCAAAGGCTTCACACTGCCCCGGCTGCAGCTGTGAACATTTCAAATGCTCTGATGACTTCCTTTGTACATTCAATGAACACTGGTCAAAAGAAATGTTGGGAACACAATCATCACAGTGTAACACAAAGTCAAACAAAATTCAGGGTTATCAATCTGTCCATTTAGGAAGTATAAGCGATTGTGAATCAGTGTCACCCATTTTGGTGCAAATTAAAGTGAAAACAGGTGCACTGGAGAGGCAACACCAAGACAACCCCAAAAACTGAATGTTTTTTGCAGGTGGTGGCAAGAAACAATTGTTCTCTCTTTACCCATCCGGAGTGATTCTTCTATAGTTTTGCGTTGTGTCATTGCCACAACTAATAGCATAAGGTGATACCTGCAGCCCATTCAGGTTGCACACAGTCCAGCGGGCCTGCCAGTTCTGGCACATCCATATGTGCCATCGCAAGAAGCTTTCCTATGTCTCCCAGTAGTCTCAAGAGCATGGAGGAGAAACCAGGAGACAGACGGCATCAAGGGCATCAACCCAGCAGCAGGCCAAACTGTCAGAAACAGATTCCATTAGGCTGGCATAAAGGCCCAACATCCTCTAGTTGGCCCTGTTCTCACAGCAGAGCACTGTGCAGCTTGATTGGCAATTGCCAGAGAACACCAGAACTGGCAGGCCCGCCATTGGTGCTCTTTTCTCCTCACAGATGAGAACAGGTTTACCCTGAGCAGGTGACAGACGTGAAGGAGATGCAGTGTTGAACGTTATGCTGCCTGCAACATCATCCAGCATGACTGGTTAGGCGGTGGGTCAGTGATGGTCTAGCGAGGCATATCCTCAGAAAGTACTGAGATGAAATCGTCAGACCCATTGTTAGATTGTACGCTGGTGCAGTGGGCCCTGCGTTCCTCCTGGTGCAGGACAATGTTTGGCCTCATGTGGTCAGTGTAGGCAGTTCCTGGATGACAAAGGCATTGATGCCATTGACTAGCCTTCACAATCCCCAGACCTGAATCCAATTGAGAACCTCTGGGATGTTATGTATTGACGCACTTGATGCCGCAAAGTGGTGCCGCAGACTGTCCAAGAGCTCACTGATGCCATGAACCAGGTCTGGTAGGAGATCCCCCAGGTCACCATCCACTGTCTCATAGGTAGCATGCCCAGAGTGCATACAGGCACACTGGGAATGCATACAGGCATGTGGGGGCCATACACACTATGGAATCACATTGAGTTGCTGTGATGAAATTCACACAAGTTGGAACAGCCTGTGATTTCAATTGTTTACCTTGATTTTCGTTTGTGATTTGGGTTTCTATTAACCCTTGTGACGTCATTTTGTTCTCAGCAAAATACACAATGTACAGAAAAGATGTTGCGCATTTGCATTTTTTTATGTACCATTCATTTATATATATAATATGTAATGTCTATCCATACTTTCCATATACCACATTCTAGACCCTCTGGAATTGCAACTAGTTTACATTGTTATGTATATTTCTGCTTCACATATTTCTTAATACTTTCTGCGTAGATATCATGTGCCATGTTACAAGAATTTAATTGTTCAGAATTATGCTATGTTATTTGGTGCATTTGATATGTAAGACTTTGACAGATATATTTTTGAGGGAGATGGGGGAAGAGGGAAATAGGAAAATTAAGAGAAAAAAAATGGAGAGAGAAAGAAAAAGAACATGTATCTAATTACCATGTATAGGTAAAGCTTCACAGGTGGTGCTGTGATAAGAACATCTGTACACCACTCCTGTCCCGTTGTCTTGAAGAGGAGCTGTGACCAAAACACTACATATAGATGAGTGGACGGAGAGAAGAGGTGGAGGAAGAAAGACAAAAGGGGAAGGAGGGAGACATTATAGGAGCGAGACAAAGGGAAAAGGGGATGGACCACAGAAGATTAGCAAGACAGATAATCAGAATCACCATATAATGTACACATATTCATAATTTAAGTTGATGTAGTGTGAAGATGAGGAAGAGAGTGTGTCGCATAGAGGGATAATTGGACTTGAATCATTACAAAATCAATGAAGTTTCATAACAGCAAATAATCATAGAATTAAAGAATCAATAAAATACAGATGACATTTGAACATAGAACAGTTACCTTTTAGAAGCACTTTTAAACATTAAAAGCACTATACAGAGAATTCAGGTAATCTGGGACATTGAGTAATGTGGGACACCTAAGCTCCAGTGATTTTATTTTCTGTTCTAACAAAATCTAGTTAACAGGACTTTTACTATAGGTTTGGTATGGATGTCATATAACAGAAATCACATGACATCATGGGGGTGATCTCATAGAATGGGACAGGGTTACTGTAAAATCAGATGCTCCCCTGGAAATTGCATGAAAAGGTCATAGGATTCTGACAAGATTAATGTTAAGGGTATAAATCTGTCATAAATAAACCAATCTTGCTAGTTGTTGTGAAATGATGTTTGATCTATTCAAGCATCAGAGTATGTTTTGAAAATATGGTTTCATTTTTCTTTTTTTAATGTTAACATGGTAGATCAAATAAGAGAAAGAGAAAAATTATTTTACTGGCTATCTTTATGAAAAAAATACTTTTTGTTTATGAATAAAAGCAATTTCTATGAATAATATGATATCTCTTATTCCGTTTACTGTCTTAGTCATCTTTTTATCTTTTTTTTTTTAATTGGTGATTTTTGATCTTGGTATACATAAAGTGAATTAGTTTTTTTTAAGCCTAATACAAGTGTCTCAAATTACAAAGTGACCTGTCCCAAAATATCAAATTCAGGCAGATTACTTTTGTTGGGTACAAAGAACACTAATAGGTGTGGCATGTCTCCTCTGTAATATCTACATTATTTTCTCTGGTGTGGTTAGAAAAACCAGTAGGGATTTCAGAAGGATAAAATGTGTTGATCTAATGTGTTAAACAGATAGAAATAAATTGCAGAAGTCAAAATAGCAAAACATTTCCCAGATTACCCAAATTCACCCTATATTCGAATTTCCCTCTGCGATTTACCACTGTGACAACCCCAGGACGACCAAGTAACGATATGCCTTCTGTGTGTTGTAATTTAGTCATCGTGGTGAAATACATTTGACTAACTTGTGAGTATTATAAGCAACATTGAAACACCAGTGGAAGAAAATAAATATGAACTATCACAGTAATTTCTAGCCAAAATTGACCAGAGTGCGACTCCAACATCTTAAGAAATACAAAAGATAACCATGGTAGTATAATGGAGAAAAAAACTGCAGTAGTTAATGATTGTATTATTTATTACGCGACAGAAGTATCGTGTCATCAAAGTTAAAACCATTGCACAAATGCATGATTTAGATTTACAGTATATAATAATACAATACCGTGGTTTACAATATCTGCCTTTTAGATTTTTGTAACGCTTTGATCACACCTACAGTGTCAATGTGCTTTGATACACAGGAAGTTTCCCTGAAACACAATACTTGCCTTGCAGCATTATCTTGTTTGGCAGTTACAGAGAGTTCTGTGATCAAGTATTATGCAGAATCGGCAAGGTAACAAGGAGTGAAATTTTACTTCAATTGCACACAGCCTACCAAGACGAAGCACGCTTAAAAATAGCTGGATTGATGCTTTATGTGTGATCGAACAGAAACAATAAATAATTAATAACTCTCACAAATATTTCTGATTTGAGATTTTAATTCTGTTGGTTGACAACTAAACTTAAAATGTAACTATGAAATTGGCTTGCCTGGTATTGTATCCCTGCGTTGGTCCAAAGTGACAGACACGATGACCAAAATGGGACCCAGATTCCGTCCAGGTCGAAAACGTTTTTGGATAGCGAATGTCGAAACTGAACCCTAAGGCCAACGTAACGACTGTAACAAAACAAACACAAAAATGAATTACGTCTACAAAATTAATATGATAACTATTCTAAAAAACATGTAGAAATGCTTTTTATACTTACATAGGCAAAGTCCCAGCATAGCCGGCAGTAAACAACACACCTGCTTGTCCATTTTGTTTCTAAATCTTCGCTACAAACCCTCGCATAAGTACAGAGCAGAGAGCGGATAGTATATTTCGATGATGCTGATTGCGTTAATAACTTAGTCGGGTGGAAGGGTTGCCAGACCTTACTGATCACGCGAAGATTCCACAAACCGCCCATACGCTGCTTTACTATACAATTCGATCTGTTAACCAACCCGTCGTGGCACATTTTTGCATGCGCACTGTCATAACAAATAACCCAATACTTTCGTGTGGGTAAGCTCCCCATCTGGCAACACTATCGGCTGATTAAGTGGGCCTTTTTGACAGGGACTTTAGCCTACAACTTGGTCTGAGTCTGCCACCTGTTGGTGAGTGCTGAAAGGTTCAGGGCAAATTAAAGGGATAATTCGATCTATACCACTTTGAGAGACTGCAATGGCATCAATGATATTGCCGCGAATTATTTGGTATGAAGTGTTTTCTTTTATCTATGAAAGGTATGGGAGAACAGGTACAGTTCTATGACGTACCATTTAGGCCCAAAAATATGTCCACAGTTATATCTGTTTTTGTTCATATGGTTGATGTTGTGCACGTCGTCTGCATTGTCGTTACAATGTGCATTTGGTATTGCATTTCTTGTATGTTTATCTCGTTGGCTTTGTTGTTTACGCGGTCATTACCATGGTCATTTGTTTAAATCGTTGTCCACTCCCGTGTCATTACTCCTTATATTACACTATGTCCATGTGCTCCCTCACCTTTTGAAGGCGTGATGTGCACTACACGTCTTTGTACTTACCACTCATCCTGATTTTTTGTTTTACAGTTAAAACTTTAATCGATTTTAACTTTGACTGGGTTGTACTTATTTTGACTAGGTATCACTGAACAATTAGTAGGAATTATTGGTATACACCATACGTATTTGGTTTAGGGCTTCAATGGGCATTAATGATCGCTGTACACACACAACCCTGCAAAATGAGTCTCAGGGACAGACAAATCCTGTACCATACAACAAAACAAAAAACTATTCTGCATAATTTTTCAAGTAAAAAAAGGCCATTTGAGATTTTATAACCCACCGAAAACTTGAGCAAACCCTGCATATTAGTCTCACCAATCTCGTCAATAGTAGTGGATTACATAAGAATTCACTCACTTTAAGATTTCATTGTGTTATAAGTGTGAACTTGAATATCCTACAAATGTTTAGAAATAACAATATAGTTGTGGCATATAAAATCAGATTCTTTGTTTAGGCAAGCTTACATTTGTTCAGGAGTCAAACTTAGCCAAGTTACATATTAAATTATAGGACTAACAACTTCTTTGTCCCCCATATGCAATACTTGCATGAGAACTTTAATAGTAAGTCTAGATGCAACAAAGTCACATAAATGGAAGTAATTGTGAGATGTTTGACAATAACAAATAAGACATTTAGTTTGTCTTTAAGCATGGTGAAGTTCACCATTAGGTTCTGCACCCAGACCCAGCAATGATTGTTCATTCTCTGATCTAAACTTGAGGACAGTGTGCTAGAGAAATTCTGCAACAACAGGAGGGCAGGTCACCGTGAGGATATTGGTTATTATCAATCAATGACAGTGTTACATTTTTGTGATAGGAGACAGAGAATGGGTCATCCAAATGACCGAATATAAATATACAGAATTCAACTACAGTACCAGTCAAAAGTTGTGATATGCCTACTCATTGAAGGTTGTCTTTATTAGGGGTTCTCCAGTAGGAGAAACAGATTGAAAGACCTAATGACAGCTGACAGAATTCTGTCCATTTTCCAAACAATCTAATGCTAATGCTAGTAAATGCCTTTAAAACTTTTTTCTCCTGAACCGTACATCGGATTTACTCGCCAGCATACTTCCATACTCTAGACCATACTTCTGAACAGTGCTGACAATGAAACTAGTTGCTAAAATCAACTGAACTACAGTCCCTATCACAATGGTGTATAGTGGTGGAGAGGATGGACCAGGCGCAGGCAGAGATAGCTGTCTAATATTCTTTAATATTAAATAAACACAAAACAACAGAACAGAAAACAAAGAGCACTCAGGCAAAACTGCTAAATGAAAGAGAACACATGGAAACACTCGCCACAAGGATGACACACCGACATGGACCAATGACTGACAAATGAGGGGAGCAGAGGAGGAACATTTAAACACATATTGATGACCTAATTGGGACCTGGTGTGAGAGACAACTGGAGACAAGACAATTGAAGGGAACCGGGATGGGTTCATGGCAAGTGGGAAGTTGGAGAATGTGGGAGATGGAGGAGCAGTCCGTCACCTAACCGTCACAGTCCCCTCCAAAAGTATTGGAACAGCAAGGCAAATTCCTTTGTTTTTGATGGTTACTGAAGACATTTGGGTTTAAGATTAAAAGATGAGTATGAGATAAGAGTTCAGAATTTCAGCTTTCATTTCCCGGTATTCACATCTAGATGTGTTAAAAAAATTAGGACATATCACCGTTTGTATTAGACCACAGCATTTTTAGGTGAGCAAGAGTAAAGGAACAAATCATTTTAAAGTAAATAACATTTTGTAATTGGTGGCATAACTCTTGCTTGCAATAACTGCCTCAAGCCTGCCACCCATTGACATCACCAAACTGTTGCATTCTTCATTTGTAATGCTATTCCAGGCTTTTACCACAGCTTCATTTAGTTCTTGTTTGTTTCGGGGTGTTTCTCCCTTCAGTCTCCTCTTAAGGAGGTGAAATGCATGCTCTATTGGGTTAAAGTCAGTTGATTGACTTAGCCAGTCTAAAACCTTCCACTTTTTCCCCCTGATGAAATCCTTAGTTTTGTTGGCAGGGTGCTTTGGGTCTTTGTCCTGCTGCATGATAAACTTCCTCCCTATTAGTTTCAATGCATTTCTCCGTAAATTGGCAGACAAGAGGTTTCTGTACACTTCTGAATTCATTCTGCTGCTACCATCAGTTACATCATCAATAAATATTAATGAGCCGGTTCCAGAAGCAGCCATGCACATCCAAGTCATGACATTACCTCCACCATGCTTCACAGATTAGCTTGTATGCTTCGGATCATAAGCAGTTCCTTTCTTTCTCCACACTTTGGCCTTTCCATCACTTTAGTAGAGATAAATCTTGGTCTTATCACTTTTGTGACTCATCTCTGTGTATATTTTTGCAAATATCAATCTGGCCTTCCGATTCTTACTGCTGATGAGTGATTTGCATCTTGTGGTGTGGCCTCTTTATTTCTGCTCTCTGTATCTTCTTCGAACAGTGGATTGTGATACCTTCACCCCTGCACTGTGGAGGTCGTTGTCAATGTCACTTACTGATCTTTTGGGGGTTTTCTCTCAATATTTTTGTCATCAACTCCTGTTGTTTTCCTTGGCCGACCTGTTCAACGTCTGTTGCTCTGTACACCAGTAGTTTCTTTCATTTTCAGGACATTCCAAATTGTTGTGCTTGCTATGCCCAATGTTTGTACAATGGCTCTGGTCGATTTTCCTTCTTTTCTCAGCTTGACAATGGCTTGCTTTTCTCCCATAGACAGCTCTCTGGTCTTCATGTTGGTTTATCCTCTTTAACAACAAATGCAGCCTCTATAGGTTTAAACAAAGTATGGAAACTTAGACTAGTCATGCAGAGCTATTTAATGTTTGAACAATCAACCTAAAAGGCAACACCTGGGCAACAAGAAACATCTGTCAGTCACATGTTCCAATACTTTTGCTCACTTGAAAAATGGGTGGGTTCAAACAAAGAGTGGTCTGTCCTGAGTTGTTTAACACATCTAGATGTGAATACACGGAAATGGAAGCTAAGATTCTGAACCCTCATACTCATCTTAAACCCAAATGTCTTCAGTGAACAACAAAAACAAAGGAATTTGCCTTACTGTTCCAATACTTTTGGAGGGGACTGTATGACTTCACAAAGTTAGCCCTATATGCTAACTCTAATGACCACTTGATTAACAATGAGGCTGTATATTTTGAACCGTTTGAGCTATAGACACAAAACTTGTTTCACCAGTTTAGGATATCACTATTTAAATTATGAAATGTTTATCAAGTTTACGTATGCTACTTAGTATAATTAGTGTTAATTAACAATTCGGCTGTATCTTTTGAACTACAGACAACAAGCCAACACGTTTTACACGTTTAGCTACTTCCAGTTCATATGATGAGACGTTTGTTGATTTTCTACAAACATCTTCTGTCTGACGTGGTTTTCTATCCTGGCATATATTTCTAAGTACTAATGTAGAGCTATGTTACTGTACTTTGATAGTTTATTCATTAATCAACCTCCCAGCTGCCTTCAAGGTCGACATAGTCCTTGGATAATGTCGAAACTGAACCCAAAGGCCGACTGTAACAAAACAAACATAAAAATTACTTTACTCTAGAATAAATATGATAACTATTCAAACAAAAATATATAAATGTTTATAAAATTACATTGCCAAAGTCCCAGGATAGCTGGCAGTAATCAACACATCTGCTTGCCCATTACGTCAATAAATCCCTGGGGTAAATTTGGTTTTATAGTTGTTATTCAGAGGTTGCTTGTTAATAGCGCTCTCCAAAAACGTTCTACAAAGACAACAGCAATATATATCGAATCAGGTGAAGGTCGAGAGCAAGGAACACTCTTTGGTTTGTCGGTTTAGTTCTGTTTAAAAAATGTTTACGTTACTTTTAATGAAGGAATATTACTCGGATGAGGGCAAGGGATCATCTTAAAAGAGCATTCGGCAGAAATAATTGTTTTGCGGTTTTCTTGGTGCCAACATTAAAAAAAAATCTCCACATATACAATTTAAAAAGGTGTTATCATTTGTTTTTCCTAAAAACTATATACCAAACACAAATAAATTCAGCTTAAATAATTTTACAGATTATTATATTAACCAAGACACATTAGCTCTAAATCAATTTACACAGTGGGCACTGACCTTCCTTGTCCCCCCTTATAATTGCTGTTTTTCCTTCTACTTTAATTTCACATTCTAAACTGCAGTTTTCTAAAAGCTCAAAACCCATAAGAGCTAGAGATTTTTGGTAAATGTATAAGAACTTTTATTAATATACATCTTATTTTAAAAGCTCACTACATATACAAACAAGTGTGGTATGTTCTGTTACCTCTCTTCTGAAAGGTAGACCTCTTATTTTTCAAACATCATTATCTGTATTTTTTTATGATATGTATCATTACAAC
This sequence comes from Esox niger, assembly GCA_016801105.1. Classification (NCBI taxonomy): domain Eukaryota; kingdom Metazoa; phylum Chordata; class Actinopteri; order Esociformes; family Esocidae; genus Esox; species Esox niger. The sequence continues at coordinate 71,739 of JACXGJ010000839.1, read as the reverse complement.
TCTATTACCTAATTAACATAATTTTTTAAAATATCTTCCTATCCAGAAGAAATGAACCTCTAAAACCCCCTAGATTTAAAATGTTGGTGAATTTACAAGAATGTATATTACTACACAACTACAGTGGGTTTAGAAAAGAATCACCCCCCTGTAAAATAATTACATGCAGCCTGAAATGAAGACTGACACAGTTTCTGTTTCATTCAGCTGTATTTACTCAGTGCAACTTATAACATCCAAATGAAAGATATAACACCAACAATAAAATATAAAAACTCTCACTGAGTTGGAAAAAGGGTCACCCCCTTGTTTCAGTATTTTGTTGAACCACCGTTTGCTTTAATTACAACTTTTAGTCTGTTGGGATATGTCCCTACTAACTTTGCACAACTAACTTTGCACATCTAGACGTTGCAATATTTGACCACTCTTCTTTGTAGAACTGCTCAAGTTCAGTTAAATTTGATGGTGACCGTTTGTGGACTGCTGTCTTCAAGTCATTCCACAGATTTCAATGGGGTTTAAGTCTGGGCTCTGACTAGGCCATGCAAGGACATTCACCTTTTTCTCCTTCAACCACTGTGTGGTAAGTTTAGCTGTGTGCTTTGGGTAATTGTCATGTTGGAAGGTAAATCTTCTTCCCATTGAAACTTCCTGGCAGAGAGCAGCAGATTATCCTCAAGAATTTGACAGTATTTTGCCCCATCCATTTTTCCTTCTATACTGACAAGCGCTCCAGTCCCTGCTGCAGAGAAACAACCCCATAACATGATATTACCACCTCCATGCTTTACTGTAAGAATGGAGTTATTTGGATGGTGAGCTGTATTGGATTTTTGCCAGACATATCGTTTGGCGTTGAGGCCAAACAATTAAATTTTAGTCTCATCTGACCATAACACCTTTTTCCACGTGGCCTTAGAATCTTCACGGTGCGTTTTGGCAAAGCTCAGTCATGACTTCATGTGGCCTTTCTTGAAGAGTGGCTTTTTTCTTGCAACCCTCCCATACAAGCCACATTTGTGGAGAATTTGTGATATTGTTGTGACATGCACACAATGACCACTCTGTCATGAATTCCTGCAACTGCTTCAGAGTTGCTGTAGGCCTCTTGGTAGCCTCTCTGACCAGTTTCCTCCTGGCTCTTTCATCCAGTGTGGAGCGACATCCTGACCCAGGAATGGTCTGTGTTGTACCAAATACCTTCCACTTCTTAATAATAGACTTCACTGTGCTTCTAGCCACAGATAAAGCCTTTGAATTTCTTTGTATCAATCTCCTGACTTGTGCCTGTCCACAACTTTATCCCAGAGATCTTTTGACAATGCCATGCCACCCATAGTTGATTGTTGTCTTCAGTTGCACTACCAAGGACTGAAATGCTTCATTAAAAGCTTGTTTCCTGCTGAGCTGATCAAAATGACCACAGCTCATCACAGCTGAAAGTCAAATGGCTTTGTGTGCTATTGAGAAGGTGATTAACTACACCTGGTTGGGTTTACAAGTCATTTTTAGGAGGGAGGTGATTCTTTTTCCATCTCAGTGATTCTGTTTTTTCATTTGTAATTTTTTTTTCAGACAAGTTGGTATTATATTTTTCACTTGGATATTATAAGTTGTAAATACAGCTGAATAATACAATTTTTTGGGGGGTGATTCTTTACTCTACCCACTGCATTTCTTTAACAGCTCACTATTCAAATGAGCTAGAGATCTACAGACAAGTGTGGTGTGTTACATTACCTCTCTTCTGAAATGTTCCTAATTCATTACCTTTATTTTACATTTGAAATATTTTGATCATTATAACTCTATTACTCCCATTTTCAATTTAGATTATTTTATCAGTTTATCATTCTATACAATCCTTTTTTAATAGCTCGCTATCCATATGAGGTAGAGATCTACAAACAAGTTTCATGTGTTCTTTCCCCTCTACTCTTAAAGGTACACCTTAAAATTTTATTCCAAACTTTGAGAAATGTTTACATTTTTTAAATTGTTTTCATTCTTTAGAGCATTTAGAATATGCTTGCACTGGAACCAGATTTTTTTTTATTTCAACCATTTATTTGCCTAGTTGGAGTCATTGATCACAGTGCCTCTTACCTTGTGGACATACTTGCAATGGAAGCCAAATATCTTCATGCCACTGCAGCTAAATATTTTCAATACTAATTGTCTTAAATTATCCATGGTATACAGCTGTGGAAAAAATTAAGAGTTAAGAGACCACTGCAAATTGAACACTTCTGTTCCTCATTCAAATCTTTCTTTTTCAAGTTTTTGGGGAATTCGGAGGCCAAGTCAACACGTTGAACTCGTTGTGTTTGTCAAACCATTGGGGCTGTGCACATTATCCTGCTAAAGGAGGCCAACGCCATCAGGGATTACCGTTGCCATGAAAGGGTGCAGATGAAAGCATCAATGTTTAGGCAGGTGGTACTTGTGACAGTAACATCCACATGAATGGCAGGACCCAAGGTTTCCCAGCAGAACATTGTCGAATGCATCACACTGTCTCCGCCGGCTTGCCTCTTTCCCATATTGCATCTTGGTGTCATGTGTTCTCCAAGGAAGCGATGCACACACATCTGGCCATCCTCATGATGTAAAACGAAACGTGATTCATCAGATCAGGCCACCTACTTCCTTTGCTCCATGGTCCAGTCCGGATGCTCCCGTGCCCTGCTCTTGGCAGTGGACAGGGGTCAGCATGTGCACCTTGACTGGACTGCATCTATGCAGTCCCATAAGCGATGCATTGTTTGTTCTTACACCTTTCTATCATTGCCAGCATGAACTTTTTCAGAAATGTGGGCTACAGTAGGTCGTCTGTTTGCTCAGACCATATGGGCCAGCCTTCGCTCCCAACATGAATCACTGAGACTTGGCCATCCATGACCCTGTTGCCGGTTCACCGCTTTTCTTCCTTGGACCAATTTTGATAGGTACTGACCACTGCAGACCAGGAACCCCCCACAAGGGCTACAGTTTTGGAAATGTTCCAACCCAGTCGTCTAGCCATCACAATGTGGCCCTTGTCAAAGTCACTCAAATACTTACGCTTGCCCATTTTTCCTGCTTCTTACATATCACCTTTGAGGACAGAATGTTCACTCTCTGACAAATATATCCCACCCACTGACAGGTGCCATGACAAGATTAAGATGAGGTGGATGTGGAGGGCGTGACACGTTCTGGTCGTTCTTGTATGTAATGCTCCTGATTATTTTACTCTATTATGTTAACGTTGCTCACCTACAAATTATTTTCCTGTTTCAGCTTTTGTTTATATTTCTATAGACACATTTGACTTAGTAGTTATAAATGTGAAACTCCACTATGGTTGTGGGTTTGAGCCCCGGTCATGCCATTATCGAATGTGGCTGGGGTGTCCAGTAGAGCAGCGCATATTGGGCTGTCATAAAAATATTATGTGAAACTCAGAACATCATTCTTATTAGCATATTGTTTACTATTTGGATATTCTGATACACTTTTCTAGTTACAAACTGTACTGCCTTGCAGAAAAAGTGGGTGATAAGGGTGGGAAAGTTCAGTAATTATATTTATTGTCCGATTTCTAGCCAAAGAGTTATGCAGTGACCTTGATGGACGGCAGGTGGAATCTGAGGACCTTTACTTTGGACAGTACAACGTGTTGCAGTTTACCTCTGCAGTGGGCAGACACTGACCCAGTCCTGATGAGTATGGACTCTGAGATTGATGTATAAAGTCAAGTCAGAATTGACAGTGACATTTTTAATAGCTCACTATCCAACTTTGTTTTCAGATGCCACATCTCTTGCAATGCTGTCCTCTCACTTGGGATTGTGGGAGATGATGGAACCTAGGAACTTTGACTAATTTTGCTGTGAGAAATGACCCATCAATCTGAAGAGTTTGGAAATGTTATGATGTCAACATAACCACCCTTACTATGTTGTCTGTTTTTAATTCCAAGTTATTTTGACTTAACTAGCTATACATACCTAATTCTACAATTGCTTTTCTATTCTTTCAATTCTGACCCTACAGCTACCTTTGCTAGAATTCTGTTGTCATGACACCTACACATTAACATAAAAAAATTTATCTAAATTGGAACCGAAACATGCCCCACTCATCATCAAAATCTTCATCTTTTGATGTGAAATAGAACAAGTCCAAACATGGACAGAACTAAAGACATAATTAAGTCAATCACTTGTTATTGTAAAAATTCCCACATAGTTCAAAATTAATAATGTAGTTGTGTAATGAAAACATTACATGAATATTGGCATAAAACTTAAAAGTTGTACGTTTGAGAGTAGACGGAAAAGAAGTCTCTAGCTCATATGGATTTTGAGCTCTTAAATTATAGTTGTTTAGAAAGATATATTTCTGTAAATCCAACTAAATTGAAAATGGAATTTCTAAAGGGTGTACTCCAGACATGGAAGGTCAGTGAACAAAATGCAAGTGGTTTTAGAAGTACATATCATCTGGATAGGAAAATATAAAAAAAAAGTTGAAGTCAATTAATCTAGTTGTGATAAAGCATTTTTAAAGTAAAATAAAGAATAAATGTTGAAAAAATATGCACCCGAACGGTCAGTACCGGCACACCCAGGGTTGCGGGCACTCCTCCCTGCTTTTCTCCCTCTACACAAACGACTGCACATCAAGAGACCCATCTGACAAACTATTGAAGTTCGCAGATGACTCTACGGTCATCGGCCTCATCCGGGACGGTGAAATGTCTGCCTACAGACAGGAGGTTGAACAGCTTGTCCTCTGGTGTGGTCAGAACAACCTGCAGCGTAACACACTCTAAACTGTGGAGATGACTGTGCACTTCAGGAAGAGCTCCCCGACTCTGCCCCATCTCCATTCTCAACAACCCTGCGTCTGAAGTGGAATCCTTCAGGTTTCTGGGATCCACTTTCTCAAAGGATCTAAAGCGGGAGCCCAACACATTAAAAAGGCCCAGCAGATGATATACTTCCTGCACCAGCTTAAGAAGCTTAACCTGTCCAAGGAGCTACTGATCCACTTTTACACCGCCATCATCCAGACTGTCCTCTGCATGTCCATCCCTGTTAGGTTTGGATCTGCCTCGAAACTGGAAAGGAACAGACTACAACGGACAGTCAGAACTGCAGAAAAGATCATTGGTGCCAACATACCCTCCATCCCGGACTTATACAAAACCAGAGTCAGTAAAAGGGCAGGAAACATCACAGCAGATCCATCACACCCTGGATACAACCTGTTCCAGCGCCTCCCCTCTAGTTGGTGCTAAAGAGCAGTGTATGTCAAAACGAACATACACAGGAACAGTTTCTATCCACAGGCCATCAGTCGGATGAACAGTCAACTTCAGTCACTTTTTGCCAGACACAATCCCTGTATAACCACCCTGTAACTCTGACCCTAACATCCACCTGTCTACTACTTATTTATTTTTTATCCTGTAATACAGTGTTGTTCATACTGTATATACTGAATATATCATATCCACCTACCTCATTTGAGCATTGTTTGCACTCAGCTATATATAAATCACATCCACTGTCATTATGTAAATTATAGTAACTGCACAATAATATTTATTTCCACGACCCTTCATACCCTGCTTATTACACTTTTGTTTCACCAGTCTTACTATGTTGTTGTTTGGTTTATTTTGTGTATTTATGTGTACTGTATATTACAGTTGGTGACCCTTGTTGAGTGTTCTTTGTTGTCTTTTAAACGACTTTTACCTCTGTCATTGCCAACAAAGGCTATATAACAAAGTATTGAAATTAACTTTTGTTATTGACCAAATACTTATTTTCCACCATAATTTACCAATACATTCATTACAAATCCTACAATGGGATTTTCTGGATTTTTTTTCTCATTTTGTCTCTCATAGTTGAAGTGTACCTATGATGAAAATTACAGGCCTTTCTCATCTTTTTAAGTGGGAGAACTTGCACAATTGGTGGCTGTATGTCTCAATAATGGTCATAGAAACTCCATACTTGATGTATAATATAAAAAAAATCCTGGCCTATTTGTCCAACCTCTGTTTGGGTTAAAAAAAGTATTTATGATCTGTCAATATAGTTTTATTGAATGTCCAGATATACATATGATATTGTTTTAATTTATTTATAGTTAATTTTTTATTTATCAATAAATCCAAAATAACCAAAGCAAAAGTAAAACAAGTAGGCCAGCTATTTTCAGAATACTCTGCTTCAGGTTTGAAGCTCCTATGACAATGAATGAAAAAGATATTTAAGAAATACAGAAATAATAATGACTTTTTTCACCAAAACAAAACTTAAACAAGTAAGCCAGCCATTTATGTGTTTACAAATAGACATTTAATTTGAAAGGTGTGAAGTTACACATTTCCAAATGCAATGGACAATGCACAACTTCACAGCATCCAAATTAAATGTCTGTTTCATTTGGACCATGCATACGTACGTGAACACAATGCAAATGAAATCTGTATTTATTTATATATTTAATTATTTATTTCATTATGGCACATTTTGTTCTCCATACTGATGTATCTTTTGTTTCATCTCTCTCATCTCTTCTCTTTATTCACTTATCCGGTATCGGGTCACGGGGGCAGCAGCTCCACCAGGGGCCCCCAAACTTCCCTTACCCGAGCTACATTTGCCAGCTCCGAGTAGTGGATCCCGAGGCGTTCCCAGGCCAGTATCGAAATATAATCTCTCCGCATAATCCTGGGCCTACCCCGTGGTCTCCTCCCAGCTGGACGTGCCTGGAACACCTCCCTAGGGAGACGTCCTGGGAGCATCCTTACCAGATGCCCGAACCACCTCAACTGGATCCTTTCAATGCAAAGGAGCAGCGGCTCTACTCCTAGTTCCTCACGGATGGATGACTGAGCTTCTCACCCTCTAAGGGAGACACCAGCCACCCTTCTAAGAAAACTAATTTCAGCCGCTTGTACCCACAATCTAGTTTTTTCAGTCATGACCCAGCCTTCATGACCATAAGTGAAGGTAGGAACGAAAATTGACCTGTATATTGAGAGCTTTGCCTTTCGGCTCAGCTGTCTTTTCGTCACAACGGTGTGGTAAAGCTAATGCAATACCGCCCCCGCTGCTCCGATTCTCCAGCCATTCTCCAGCTCCATTTTCCCTCACTCCTGAACAAGACCCCAAGATACTTGAACTACCTTACTTGGGATAAAACCTCATTCCCTACCCGGAGGAGGCACTTCATCGGTTTCCTGTTGAGAACCATGGCCTCAGATTTTGAAAACATTTATATTTTTTCCTTGCATTAATTTCCCTAGCTGTCCCCGGTAACCTTCTAAATCAGGGGTCCCCAAACAACGGCCCGTGGGCCGCACACGGCCTGCCTCCACATTTGACCCGGCCCCCTGAACAATACCAGAGACGAAAAAAAATGCTACTACGACCTCACTTTGCCCCAGCACGTTTTACCCTTATGGCCACCCATACCCCAGTCATAGAACGTGAATGTGAACCCCCCAGAACGGAATAATGGCAAAAAGGTTGGGTAAGAGAAAAATGTATTCAGAATGCAGGGTATTTAACCCGCAGTGGACACACAATTATTTTTTTGTTCAATTCAAAGAAAAGGCTGTCTGTCTCGTCTGTCAAGAGACGGTGGCGCTATTCAAAGAATACAACCTGCGCCAACATTATGAATCCCGTCACAAAGACAAGTATGCTAGCTTGCAAGGCCAAATGCGAGCAGAAAAAATCTCAAAGCTAAAAACTGGACTGTTAGCTCAGCAGACTACATTTGTACGGCAAACTCAGCTAAACCAAGCATCAGTTCGGGCCAGCTCCCGTGTTGCTCAGCTGATAGCAAGCTGCCGTAAACCTTTCACTGAAGGAGAGTTTGTCAAGAAATGTTTGAATGTTGTCGTGGAGGAGGTCTGTCCCGAGAAGAAAGATTACTTTAATGCCGTGAGTCTGTCGGCAAGTACAATTACCAGACGCGTTGAAGAAATTGGGGGTAATGTGTATGCCCAGATGCAGCAGAAGACTAAAGATTTGGACTTTTTTTCATTAGCACTGGATGAGAGCACGGACGCGCAGGACACAGCGGAGCTTCTTATTTTTATTCGTGGAGTTACCGCAAACTTTGAGATGTGCGAGGAGCTGGCAGCACTACAAAGCCTGAAAGGCACTACGACTGGGGAGGATATTTTCGACAAAGTATGTCAAACCATGCAACAGTTGGATCTGGACTGGGAAAAGCTTGCCAGCATCACGACTGACGGGGCCCCTAGTATGGTGGGAGTGTCTCGGGGTTTAATAGGACGCATGAACCTGGGAGATGGAAGAACGGGGTCTCACCGCCCCGCTACAAGTACACTGCCTAATTCACCAGCAAGCGCTGTGCTGCAAAGTGTTGAAGTGGGATTCTGTCATGAAGGTTGTGGTATCGTGCATAAACTTCATCCGAGCAAATGGACTTAAACACAGGCAGTTCCAACAATTCCAGTCTGAACTGGAGTCTGCATACGGAGATGTGCTGTACTACACAGAGATCCGATGGTTGAGCCGCGGCAAAGTTTTGAGGCGTTTTTACGCGCTGCTACCTGAAATTAACACATTTCTTCAGTCAAAAGGCAAAACGGTCCCAGAGCTGATCGACCCAGCATGGAAATGGCACCTCGCATTTTTAACAGACGTGACAGAAATGCTGAACGGCCTTAACTTGCAGCTACAAGGGAAGGGGAAACTCATTTGTGACATGTATTCCCACATAAAAGCATTTGAGGTGAAACTAGCGCTGGTTTTGGAACAAGTGAAAAAGCACAACTTCACCCATCTCCCTGCTACCCAAAGCTTTTCTGCAGAGAAGCCAGCTGTCGCGTTCCCAGGTGAAAAGTGTGTGGAAGCACTGGAAATGCTGAAGGCAGAGTTCGGTGTACGACTCCGTGAACTACATGTTCATGCAAAAGAAATCCGTCTTTTTCAGAACCCTTTTGTTGCCGACATCGATGAAGCCCAGCCTTCTTATCAGTTTGAGCTGGCCGAGTTACAGAACTGTGATGTTCTGAAAGACGCATTCAAGCCCAACAGTCTCATTGACTTCTATGCTGCCCTCCAGAATGACACCTACCCTAACATAAAAAAACACGCAATGAAGATGTCCACACTTTTTGGCAGCACGTATATCTGCGAGCAAACCTTTTCACGCATGAAACTCCAACGAGATCAAGATTGACAGATGAACATTTGCATCAGTCTTTGAGACTGGCTGTGACTAGAATGGAACCGGACATTCAACTTCTCACCAGCCAGATGCAGGCCAACAATTCACACAATTCACATACAGTACATAGGTAAGCTCACTTCTCTGATTGAATTAGTCATTCTGAGTATGAACAAATATAATCATAATAAAATCTATTAGGATAAAATCCATCTCCTCAACCATACTGGTATTGAAATGTATTGTGCTGTGTAGGTGCTGTATCACTTAGTTCGGTTTCTTAGCCTGCTTGCTTTGTGGTTTTCAGAGGGAAGTTGATGAGAGAGAGCCTACAGTGGTGTCTACTGGGCTAGCCTATGGAACCTACAAAACTGGATTATAAGGAAAGAACACAAGAACTTTGAGAGACATTTGAGATTCTGCTCTGACAAGTGAAGTTGGACTTTTACCTAGGATTGTGCACGGCACAGCATAACTTTCTTTCTGTGAAGAACACAGAGAGGGTTATTTGATTTTTATTGATTTCATAAATAGTGTTTTTAGCCTATATATTTTCTGCGTTCTTTATTCTGTGAAGAACCCAGAGAGGGTTATTTGATCTCAGAAAGGGTTATTAATATTTGGATATGTGTGGTGCGCTGGAGTGTCAGCATGTTTTCTGGAAAACAATAAATGATTACATTTAGGGACCCCTGCGATTGTCACACTTTTTCTGTTAGAAACTGACCCTGGCCCCCCATCAAAGAAGGGAAAAGTTATGTGGCCCTCACTGGAAAAAGTTTGGGGACCCTTGTTCTAAGTGGTAAATCTTTCTGACCATTCTCCCATTTACACCTCTCTACAGTGTTGGTTGTCACAGGGGTGGGGTTGGTTTTTTGCGGGGGGGTGGATTTGGTTGTATCAGTATTTTTCAATGGCATTCGCAATTTTTTTCTTATAACCGTGATGTTTGCAAATGTTCTTTACACTACTTGTAGTTTGTTATTGTATAAAGTTTCTGCTGCTAGTGTTTAAATCCAGTTGTGTTTAACTGTATGTTCATTGGCAGAATAAACCATAGCAATAGGCAAGAATACCAGTAGAAACATGAAAGTCATCCATTTGGCATTTCCCTAAATCAGTGTTCATAGCCTATTAAAAATACAGAGAATAATAATCTCAGTACCAAATATCCTTTTGTTGTTAACATGTCTTCATACCTGTCAGTCACGCAGTCAACAAGATGCATTCATTTGGTATAAAAGCATTTAGATTCCCACTTCCAGACCTGAAGTGGGAATCTAAATGCTTTTGTAGTGCTATGCAATCAACACTCAGCACAAGGAATACACTTAGTACAGAATATTAACAAGAGTAGTATATAATTAAAAGATTATTCTTTAGCAAAGTCCTCAGCCTTGTAAATTGAACTGACATTGCATGAAAATAATTCCCCCTGACATGTGTGCAGCATCTGAAAATGAATCTATGACACCCAGCAAATTAGATGCAGTAATTTCTTTAACTGATTTCTGAAACATCAGAGCCTTCCAGCTCACCCCCTTAGCCTTTATTGTTTGTTCTGGCATCTACAAATGATATCGTTTGTTACGTTTTCTGTACTTGTGATAAGAAAGGGGTGTGTGAAAATGTATTTGGCTGAAGAGGTATCCAACTTCATCAAGGTATACATAATTATCCCTAATGATATATTGCCGATTAACCACAGGTAAGTGCTGTGCCACTTACCTGTGCAGGCACTTTGTATTGAATTGTGCCTAAGAGAAGCTCTGTGGAATATTGGCCATATAATACACCCCACCGGGTCTTCTTGCTTAAATGTACTACAGCTTTCACAAAATCAGTTTTGTAAAATAGATTTAACATTTTTCCACAACTTTTAAACAAAGTCAAACCAACGAACAAATATTCTGGGTTGATAAGCTTGAACCCTGGATCAATGTTCCTCTCAATTTTTCTTCATTATTAGTTTATTGTGTACAACAAAACATTTATATAATCATGTCAATGTCATCACTGACCACTTCTAACTGATTTGCCCAAGTGACAACAAAGTTCTGAGTTAGACAGTGTTACAGGAAAAATAATACACATCCTTACTTAGTTTTAATAGGCCAACAGTATTTCCTTGTGGATTTACATTTAGTAAACATGTGATATATGGTGGTATCTTTCATCAGTAGATGGTTCTGATGTTGTGTGCATTGGCGAATAATGCCTGTGAAAATAGTCAATCTTATTGTTAGCATTGTTTTTGCAAACATGTTTCATTATATTTTGCAATTGTGAGACTGTTGCTTATCAGAAAATTTCCCAATTAAGGATGTTGGGCCACGTGCTTCTAAAAAACGCAATGGGATGTGGCATAACTAGCATGGTGGTAAAATTGAAAACAACATAACCTTCTATGGGAATAATTATAGATGGGGCCCAAAATGGTTCTAACTCGAACCAAAATGGTGTCAGTTCTGGATAACATCTGTCTTGGAGATGGCAATGCTCAACCTGAGTTAATACTATGTAGGTGTGCAAAATCCACAGCTCTAACCCTGGGCCTAGTCTACAATTCTTTTACAGTGTTTTTCTGGTGTAAAACATGTGCTACAAAGGTATGTGATGAATAGATTGATTCACTCATTGATTAGCTGGCTGAGTGATGGGCATGAAACAGGGTTGAACTATTTTGGTCATCATCAGCATTTGAAATCTAGTCATACTTTATGTTTCAACAAAGCTTCGTGCGCATACTCCGCAACTTCAGTACTCAGTTCCACAATGTAGTTGTAATTTTGACTTCTATGCACTAGAGAGCACTGTCTTCTTTGCTTGACAGCTAGGTTACTGTTGTAAAGTACAGGGCACCGCCGCTTTGTTGCAAATTCTCTTCAAACAAATGTATGAAAATAAAATAAAACGTTGCTAAGTATTGCATTTTATTACAATATTTGTTTAAAAAACATGTTTTTAGTTGCTTACCTGTGAAATGTGCTTGTCCATCTGCTTTATTAGATTGCACAGACCGTTGTTAAAGACACTCAATGAGACAAATCCAAATGTATAAATAAACACTTACAATGCTTTCTAAGTATTGTTAATGTTTTGAGCTCCAAACCAAAACAAGAGCACATTTTCATCAGGACTTATTCAGAAAATAACACCTGGAACACAAACAGGAGGAAAATAAACAAACATTCAAATAAGTACTTCTTGAAAAGTGTCTTTGAAAATGCCAAATAAAGTCCTATCATGAACTTCTACTTTATGCAGAAGTCAAAAATCAAACCATTCTTCTCATGAGGAACCTTGTAAGGTATAATAAATAACCTTTAAGATGTAAGCGTACATGTGAAGTTGTAAAGTTTTAAGTGTATTTGTTTTTTAAATCTGTGACAAATTTTCTCATGAGTGAAAATGTACCAGAGGTCTTCAGTCTTATCAAATCAAAACCTTTTGTGCCATGAGTCAGCTTAATAGTGAAACTGGCAGTGTGTACTAGCAGTCAAAGGATGCCAGGTATTGTACTTTTTGTGCCACTTAACCTGTTATAAAACAAACCAAAAAAGCTACCGTTAGCCCCAATTCAAACAGCCCCCACTATCCTCCTGTTTCTCTGTCCCGTCTTCCTGCCGCTTTTCCCTCTGCGTAATAAAACTGCATGTAAACACACATTGTGTGATGGCATGTTTGAACACATCCTCATGCCCGAGTCCATGTGTGGACAGACTACACAGCCCACATCACCGATGATGAGCTCATGCACCGTGGGTATTTACATTTAACCGCAATATCACTGGTCATAATAAAACTCAGTTTCACTGGGGTGAGCGCCTTATCCTTTCGTTCCCAGCGAAGGGCTGCACCTATTGGCGCCTAAAAGGGGAGGTGGCAAGGGGTCCCTCAAACTGTAGATGACCTCTGGCCTCCCACCTTAAACATGAGCAAAACACCAATGGCTGCATCACTAGCGGTCCCATCACCATCCCCTAGAAGAACTCAACATTCACATTGTATGTGCAAAGTTGAAGGTCATAGAGATTGGGCAGAAATTTGTCAGACAGCAAGATTCAAAGAGAGAAAAAGGGAGAGGGAGAGATATATGATCCTGCCAGGCCACAGGTTTGGGAACAGATTGCCAGTAGGGTACAACAGAGTCTGTGTGAGGGATTTGGCCCCATAAAATTTGCCTGAGGAGAATGAAAGAGAAGGATTTAGAGAAATAAAGAGACGGGGCATAAAAAGGGAGGAGGCGTAAAGAAGACTGACAGAAATATGAGTGCAGAGACAAAGAGAGATCAAGAATGATCACATTTGGTCACTTAGCATACATTCTTATTATGAGCAATTTACAGCTGTGATTGAGTTAATTTAAATTACTGTTTCATACTGGCTTCCCCATGAAAGCTGAACCCTGGTGTTGTATGCTTTATCAACTGATCTACAGAGGACGTAGAATTAGATTGATAGAGGGAGTGAGGCCAGGTGGAGTTAAGACTGGAGACCTGAGGCCAGGTGGAGTGAAGGCTGGAGACCTGACCTGTGTCTCTGGCACCGTTGTTCATCTGTTGACTGGCTCTGTCTGAGTTAGGAAGAGCCCACACACAGGATGTATTGTTAGACGCCTAATCTCTGTCCTCCGTCATCCAGGTTCTGTTTGTGTACCTTCGCTATGTCCCCTCAGATGACCCCTAGCTAAGGGGCAGAATGTTGTGGCCCTCTCAAAAGTGAGTGGATAAAAAAAAGGAAGAAGAAACAGAGAAAAAAGAATAGACAAGATCAGGTCCCATAACACTGACACTTTAGTAATTTAGCAGACTCCCATCCAGGGTGATTCACAAGAATATTTAGGATTAAGTACTTAGGGCAGAAAGATGTATTGCTCTGGGAGTGGAACCAGCAACCTTTACATTAAATTGGCCCACTCTGCTGACCCACATGATAAATGCCACTGAAAATTGGGTTTGTTAAACCCTGTAAATTTGTAATGTAACAATCTTGTACATTGCATTGAGACAGGCTTTCCATTAGCAAGACAGTTAACCCAAATGTCTTAGCATACTTATGTGTAAAATAATGGTTAATAAACCAAAACAAAATATATGCTGATTCACATTTATGTCAGTAATTGTAAAATATCCATCAGAATGTATAATGCCTTGTTTCTTTGTGTTTCACAACACGGTGTAGTCTCTTTTACGTTAACAGTGTTTAGATGTAGTCTTTTTTACATTAACAGTGTTTAGGCATAGTCTCTTTTACATTAACAGTGCTTAGACATTGTCTCTTTTACGTTAACATTGTTTAGGCGTAGTCTCTTTTACGTTAACAGTGTTTAGACGTAGTCTCTTTTACGTTAGCAGTGTTTAGACGTAGTCTTACGTTAACAGTGTTTTATTTGACGTTAGCAGTGTTTAGACGTAGTCTTACGTTAACAGTGTTTTATTTGTAGTCTTACGTTAACAGTGTTTAGGTGTAGTCTTACGTTAACAGTGTTTAGGTGTAGTCTCTTACGTTGACAGTGTTTAAGTGTAGTCTCTTTTACGTTAACAGTGTTTAGGTGTAGTCTCTTACGTTGACAGTGTTTAAGTGTAGTCTCTTTTACGTTAACAGTGTTTAGGTGTAGTCTCTTTTACATTAACAGTGTTGTTAATACTGTTTGTTCTTTCTGTCCTTTGTGTCAAAGGCAACACATTGGGGTGTGGTGTGGGAAAATATCTCAGTCTGTTATTCCAACAGGCAGTATGAGAATGTATGTATGCATACCAGCACCCATGTGAGCATCCTTGTCAGAGCAAATTTCAACTCATGCCATCATCATTGAGGCGAATAACACAGATCTGACAAATTAATTAATATTTTCTTTGCTATCGTAATTGCTCTTCATGTAATTTGTATGTGGTTGCAGTTGTCCTTAAGTGAGAGCCACTGGATGTCTTTCTGTAATGTTCCTATCAGCAGATATCTTGATATATGTGTAATAATATCCTGATAAAGGTGTCAACAAATTCCTTCATTCTAAAAGACTACAACTCTGGTGGGGCGGTACTTCCTGATATGTCCCAATCCCACCTGTTTGGAAACACCTGTGTAGGCCAGGAGATAAATTGAGCAGGAGCCAACAGGAGCTGAGCTCCTGCACATATGGTCAAAGCGAGACCTAGGGGAAGCTGAGCTCATTCTACTGGCCAGCATCTAAACATGTTAGATACAACTGGAAAGTAGTTTCTCCTCTTCCCAAACCCCAATTTATCCCCCGGTCTACACTGACAGGGTACTGTTAAAAACTTCACATTACACGGATACAGATTGAAAAAATATTTACTAATAACATTTGGCCAACAACAATTTTATATGATGGCAGATAATTAGGTTTCATTGATTTTTGCCTTGCTTCTTGCTAAACAAACTGTGGAAATTTACTTTGTCTTTTGGCTAGGTAAAGAAGCTAACTATTAAGATCTAAAGCTGGCAATTTTTACTTTACAGCATTCTCAACAGTTTGGGTTGAGCACTATAAATTATTTCATACCATCATAGCGCCCCAACAATTTTTTCCTACCGTCATATTGCAAAACATGCAATTACCAGGCAATAAAAAAAACATTGCTGGGGCTGGAGGGAGCCATCTTTGCTACACTGCAATGCGCATTTATCAGTGCTTATGCAAATGACATCATATAGATATCTCCACCTTCAGAAATAAACTTGTAATTCATGTGTCTGATAGATTGGAGTCCAAAGTCCCTTCACAAAAGTTTATTACAGAAACAATCACTGAACAATAGTATAGTATAATCACTAAACTAAATTCAAAAGTTTGATATCAAGACTAATGTTAATTAAGGCTTAACGTTATTATAGCTAGATTTGTTAATACATATTTAATAAGATATATAAATATATTATTGTAAATTCTATATTTAAAAAATATATATATTTCATTGAATACTTACTGCCATTTGCACTGCTCAGAACAAACAGCACCAGAATCTTGGAAACGTTCAGTTTCAGCCCAGAGCCAGCCGTTACCCAACGGCTCGAACCTATTTTCTAAAGAATGTAATTGGCCCAGCTGGGTTTGGGTGGTGGAATTAAGAAAGAAAAGGAAAAAAAATAGAAAATTTATTTTTGCGATTGTATGTAATTTTTAGGCTACTCGTCACCCAGGCACTGAACAAAACATGGCCGAAAAATAACAATTGTTTAAAAAAAAGAAGTTTTTTTGCCTTTCTAGTATTTCCTAGTATTTAGTATATTCTCCAATCAATATTTTGTTAGGGAGGCGATATGAATGTTGGAACAGACATCCCGGTACCAGGACATCACCAGGGATTCTATTCTCTCGTTCTAGATTGCGATGAGGAGATGTGGTATTTTTGGACACAAATATATCATTGTCACCATTAGTAATTAGTACACTAAGCGGGTGAGGTGCAATGGAATTCCACTTTGATGTGGAATGCAGTGTTTTGGTTTTTGATAGACAATAACAGGGCCCATGATGCCTCATCTGTACATAGAACATTGTTCCAAAACCCTTGAGGATCATCCAGTTGCTGTTTGGCAAACTTGAGATCATAGGTTTTGCATCACTTTTCTTCTAAATGCGCAGTGGTTTCTGCCTTGCAACTCTGCCATGATTCGCAATTTTGCACAGTGTCTGTCTGATTGTCGAGTCATGTACACTGGCCTTAGCTGAAGCAAGAGGCCGGCAGATCCTTGGATATTGTCCTAAGGTTAGTGAATCTTCCTAGGACGGACACTCCTAGGAAGATTCACTACTGTGATTCAAAACCACTTACTGTGGTTCAGTGGAACTCCAATGTCTTAAAAATGTCTTTGTAAGCATTTTGAAATTGATTTGCATCATTATTGACTTCCCAAAGACTTTTGAGCCTGTGCGCTGACTTCAATGTGATTGCAAGGGCAGCAGATAGTTAATTGGTATTGGGCAGGACTGACCCAAATCAGGCCCGATTTTTTACCAAGATATTCAAACAATAATCCCTTTCATTGAATTGAATGAACTAGGGTGGCAATCACTACTGTACACCTGAATTACTGATTACTTACAAGACCAAACAAATAAATCAAGCACCTAACCTTAATGAATTTCTTTATTCAGCTTATACCATGCCAATAAGTGTCACATGAACGCTGTCGTTTTGCACATCAGCCAAAGATCAACAAATCAGAGAGCGTTTTCTGTTGTTTAGGTTGCGTAATAAACACCTTGGGGCTTGGTACCTGCCTTTCGTATCCATGTCAGTTGTTATGCCTCCTACAATATATAGATATGCAACCAATGGATCCCATTCACACTTACAAGGTACAGGGTTTCTTAATGACAAAAGGTCATGGCAGAGAGAAGGATCTTCACCCAAAAGGTGTCATCTGCTCTCAATAAGTTCTCCTGACATAATCACACAATGCTCCTTGTTCATATGAACAAACATTTATTTTGGCAGTGTACAGTTGGCACACTGGTAGGATGATGTCACAGTGATACATTTGCTTCCTTTCCAGCACACGTAGAGAGTTATTCACCATAGAACCATGCAATGATGTGATAGAAATGCTAATAATTAGACAATCCTGCCAGGCCACCGATTTGTGATCAACCTGAGGACAGAAATTTGCCTGAGAAAAAGAAAAAGTAAATGTAAGAGACGGATTAACCATTCACTATTGTCCACAATGACACAATGTCTGTGTGAGGGATGGTCCCAGCAGAATTAGATCAAAAAATAGGGAGGAAATGTAAGACATGGATCAGCCATTTGCTATTCTCCACAAACAAACATGATGGTAGTGAAGTGATTGTGTGTAGTTAATTGTCTGTAGTGGCCGGGCTCATTGCACTTATACTTTACGGTAATAATGTCATGACTTTGTCATTAAACATGCGGAATAACTGCCTAGTCTTTTTTCTTCGCTAATGATAAATGAGACAGCCCACACATAAATCCCTCTGTTGTGTAATACACAGAACACAGTTGACTTTACATTCCTCAAACAATAGATTGCATTTTAAAGTTTCGTTCAGTGCTGCTTAATCTATAAGTCAATATTTGTACAGCACATTGCTATATTGAGAAGGAACTTATTTTCCCCTCCACGCCAGGCGGTAGCGGGGAGGGGTGAAGTTCCATCCCACGTGTGCCTGGAGGGAATGTTCTAGCAGTCCTACGTCAGCTACAGGGCACTTAAAGGGGAGGGCGTTGCCAGCTCACATAACTGTAGTGAGGACAGAGGTGTGCATGTCACATCAAAGCCTGGATGTTCCTTTTTTCTTTAATCACCCAGTTACCATGGTGATCAGAGTAACATTTTCCTTGTGGCGTCAATGTCAACATGCTTTGTGCTGAGCAAATGGAAAAACTGCAAAGAGAGGAGTAGAATAGACGCAACAGATATCCTAGTAATTATAATGTTGTTCCACTAACTGAAAGGTAGCTGAAAGTTCATTCGTTTAAATTCCCAATACGACAAGGTATGAAATCTGTTGTGGTTCCTTGAGCAAGGCTCTGCCAAAAAGAGAGCGGCCTGCTTGTTACGTTTTCAACCTTTTTACATGGCTGCACCATTAATACTTCCTCCGTTACTTCTCTATGCAAGACACTCCTCTGAAACTGCCTATATCACCTGAATCTGTGGAAGCCCACTGAGCAAAGGGTAGGGAAAAGATCTTCCTGGTTCAGAAGACATTGAAAAGAAGTTGAACAGACGTCTTTCATACTATTTTGCTCAGTTGGAGTACCTTGCCAAGAACTGACAGATCCCTACATTTATTATTGTTAAGTTGTTTTTAAAGCGACTTTGAGATTCTTCTAGTGTAAATGTGTCATCATGTGTAGCAGAAGCGCCAACAGCCACAAAGGAGCAGCCACAAATGCATAAGTGCAGTCATATATACTATTAATGGTTTCATTTGTCAATATTACATTAAATTTTTTTGCATAATTGACAGAGACAGTGGGAAATCAAGTAGAGATCTGTTTGCTGAAAGAGTAGTAGGTTGGGTTTTAAACCTTTGCTACATTAGCACATGTGCACCAGAAGCAGGGACATAAAATGTTATTCTGTGTCCATCTGAGATCCACTCAAAGGGGTACACAGGTCACTGAGGTCCAAAAGCTCCTTGAGTGCTCCTTCCTTTAAAGAGGAAGGTTACATAATGTACATTCTTTGTTCAGTTCCCACAGATCCTTTTGTATGATATTAACATTAAAAAACATTGAATGATTGCCTGGGCAGCCTTTCTCACGACTGTCACTTAGTTGTGTCATATGGTCACGTCTATCATTGCAATGCGGATGACACTTGAGTTTATGCTCTACAACATTCACACAGGTACCTATACAGGCAGTTGTCAATTTAAACCTGGACAACTGACATTTTCTCTTGGTAGGGCTCCCTGCTTGTCCAATCTGGAATGCCACAGGTGTTCAAGCTTTACCATGTCACCTTACACAGCTTTCAGTTAGAGCTTGCATCCACTGCAAAACCATAGTGCTTGTCTACAGAGCCACAAGGTGAACTGCCACAGTGCACCTTCAGGCAATACTTAAATCCTTCACTCATATCTGAGCTTTAGGTCCAGCCACCTCTGTTCTTTTGGTCATCCCACCCCTACTGGAGGACAGGTACTACTCCACCACCCAGTGAAAACATTTATCTTTCCAGGCACTGTGATGGTGGAATCAGCCATCACTGCTGAGAACCTGGCCGATTTTAAAGCACTTGTAAAGCACTAACTTGAACACCTAAGCCGCGAAACCACCTACAGTGTCACTGTGCACTGGAATTTCATTCATTTCTAGTGGAATGCTGTGCTTGCCTCAGGGCACTGCGTTGCAAAGGCAGTTGCAGAGCACTCTCTGTGTTGCCTGCTTTAGATTTATTGAACGTATATATCAAGTTGTGTGCGGAATCGGCTTGGTGGAAGTGGTGGCAGTTCCCATTAGGTTAGCAAAATATGAATATGGGTTAGAATTATGCACTCAAACAAGAAACCACACACTCCTTGCAGTGTGCCCACATTGGTCTCCTCTCTCCATCTTGGTCTCAAGGCGAGTGTTGTGTCATTCTACGGTAACCTTATACTGTCATGACACCTCTAACGTGTCAACAACCTCTACACGGACAACAGTGCAGTGGTAAAATGATGCGCCATTGAGCTTGTTACAGCCAAGCTATGCTCAGTTTACCAGATGGCCTTAAATAGTGTGTATGTGCGTCCTGCTTCTGTTTGTGTGTATGCCCATATGTGAGCATGTTTATAAGCCTCCCTGTTTTGTGTGTCTATCAGTGTGGAATTACATTGGCCCATTCCGTGTGTACCAACAATACCATCAAAGTACTCTTGTAGCTTCTCCATGAAGCAGCTGTTTAATTACTGAACCCAATTTCTAGTTCAGTTTCAACAACCAGGTTGGTTCCATTCCTCTGTTTGTAAGAACCCAAGAACTAAAAGCTAGTAGATATCTGGCTTTATTGTATGATTTCCACAAGTGTCTCGCTTGTTTGATTTGTTTTGCAATGAAGTGTCTGGATTTCAGTAGATTCCTCTAGCCAGGGACTGTGTGTTCTGTACTCTACTGCATTGTTCTGCTAAACAGAGATGCTAATGGTCCTACAGTGACAATGAAGGACTGAATTCCACTGCAGACCTAAGGTCTATAGTCAGTGTGTTCAGGGTTATGCCACTGCAGCTGCATACCACGTAAATATTTTGCATTCTGTTTGGGCCTGTCCGGTATGTAAATGCGTGGGGAAA
The DNA here is from genome assembly GCA_016801105.1 of Esox niger. Classification (NCBI taxonomy): domain Eukaryota; kingdom Metazoa; phylum Chordata; class Actinopteri; order Esociformes; family Esocidae; genus Esox; species Esox niger. Next base: position 50,744 of record JACXGJ010000839.1, on the reverse strand, counting down.
GCCACAAGTGGCTCCCAGATATCGCAAATACTGAATACGACAAGTCGCATTACATTAGAGGTATCCCCAAATATCTCCTCAGCTCTCCCCAGTCACTTCACATTTTTGTTTAATATATTTTCTTGATTAATCAGATACTTTAAAAAAAATTGGGGTCCATCCTGTCTCCACTATACCCTAATGAGCATAGCAGTATTCTTCCTTTTCAAGTTTGTCATTTGTCACTGCTTTCACACACAATGCAAATGCTAAGCACATCTTTCAAACAGTAAACACAACTCTCAAGTCGACTTGATTTAGATGAAATGTGTGCAAAAATGATTAACTATGATGTCAATCGTGACTTTTCTGTGAGTGTGCCTGGGCACTTCTTCCTCACTCGGTTCAGTGCCTCTAGACTCTTCCGCCAATAGATGGTGTTGGTTTCAGGTCCTAACTACAACTGTGCAGAAATGGTCCTAGCTACAACGTTTTCAGGTCCTAGCTACAACCTTGGCCTGCCAACCACCCCCCTTTCCTCCCTCACTAATAGCCTGACAACCTTTGCAAACCGGTACCCACCGGACACTGGGGGGGTTGTGTTTTGTGTGGGGGTTTTGAGTCTAATGCTAACCTTCTAAAATATAACAATGACAGGAAAACAATAGCACATTAAAGCCCATTAAAGCATCTTTAAGGAAAACAGATTAAGGCCTCCCAGGGTGCCTGGTCATCTAAGGCTCTTTTAAAGGTGATGACCTTTCCTGTTGACCAGTGACTGTGCAGCTAGATAATGACTTGTTGGGAAGCCACATGGGCAATGCAAAATTGGCAAAATTTCCTGATCTCATTGCACTTTGGCGACTCCTCCAGGTGGCAGTGGCACCTGCAAAGGGTGAAAGGTGAATGTGTTAGCAACTAGTGGTAAAGAGCAGAATAGTGCCATGGAGAAAAGGCTTTCACTATTCTTCAACTACCTCAAATCAACTCTCCCAATGCATTGCAAACAATTGGAATACATTAGCATATTTTCCAATCATTCCACTTCTCAATCAAGCTGGAGGCATACTATGAATGATAAATGTTGGTATGGATGACATCTGGAGCCTGAAGAGTTTTCTGCAGCACTAACTTGGGTCATACAGATCAGAGACGAGTACAAAGCGGTACAGGTTGTACCTGCCTCAGGTTTCTATGGGTCCTTATCCAAACCACCCTGTTACTTACCAGCGCCAACTGTGCTTGTCAAAAGACATGTACAGGCAGTTGGCACAGACACAAGCATGCCAGCCTTCTCAAACAACTGAAGAAACCCTGAGACTGGACTAGTTCGGGCATGACTGAGTCAATTGGAAGAACATCACATCAGCATGCCAGTCATTAAACGGTTGACGATTAAGGAGGGGGAGGAGAAACAAACCCCACTGCCATGGGCACGGTAAAATAACGATGACCTAATGATGATCTGTTGTTTTTAATGAGCTAGATAAGCGATGGTAGATGTGTGAGAGTTAATCATCATTTAGTTAACTTTTTATTGACCAGTGTTTGGACGTTTGACAAACAGTTCACTTCATTCACTAGAGTTTTTAACCAATACTTTTGGAACGACATTCGCTCATTCACTACAACAACCCTAGGAAGAGTTACAGTGAAGACTAGAGGCAATAACTAGACCAATTGTAAATGGGATGATTACATGGCCCTGATGGTATGAGGGACACATTTCGAAATATATCCAGGACCTGGGGGTTAACACCCCTGCTTATCTCGAAGTGCCATGACATGCTGCATTCTGCTGATGGTCTTCCCTACATAGAAGCAATATTCTGACCAACCCCTGGATGGGAGACCCGATGTTGTGTCCTGACTCCATCACAACCCAGGTGTCCAATTACCATAACTTCATTATCAGATTAACATTCCAGATAAGCATCCCAGCTTCATTCTACCCCGGTAAATAATATATATACTGTTTTAAATGTAGACAATAATAATGTATTGTTCTGGATAAGAGTGTCAGCAAAGTGACATAAAAGTAAAAAGTGTTTCATTTTCCATATGACATCTGTCACCTTACAAAGGGCAATTTCCCCCATGGAACAATGCTTGTTACTGGCACTCCAACACCCATTCCAATCCAGGACTGACCCTGCTTTGCTTTATAGGAATGCCTGCAGTAGGATGCAGGGTGGAATGCTGTTCTGCTGAAATGCATTTTAGGACATGTTGTATCATGAAAATAAAAGTGATGCAAGGAAACAATTTTACAAACCAGTGCTGCAGACAGTAATATATACAGTACCTCCAAATACAAAAGATAGAAAACAATGCTTAGATTTTTTTTTACAATGCACTTTTTACTGAGGAAGAAAGAGCTTGAAAGAAAAAAGAATCAGAGTGAGAGAAAGAGAAAGAGTAAAAAAAAGAGTGAAAGCCAAACAGTAGGGTTTAAATGGGATCAAGACTGTACCGTTGCTGCTGTGTAAATTCAAAACAAACCTTGGGCCTGAGGGTTCCCACACTTTTGGGGCAAAAGAGAGTTTCTTTGTCTCCTGCTCCTCTTTTGTCTCCAGGTTGTTCCTCTACAACTCACTCGAAAGCTGAGTTAGGGTTAGTAATCCATGTCTTTTCTAGTTCAGGCCAGAACAGGATTGCACCACCATCTCCACAAAGGAACTAACATACATACAGGGAAACATTTACACACTGGGGGCAGGTAGCATTGCCATTAAAAACACTGGGCCAGTAGCCAAAATGTTTCTGGAACAAGTCCCAAAACCGACAAATCCTAATTGCTCTTGGGTCACCAAGACAGTGACCCCACTCCCTCAAGGTACACATGTGTCATAAACCTGGTACATGTGTGACATTTACCCAAAACATTTTTTTTACATGCACACACCTGGGATGCATGTAAAGGATCCCAGTGTGTAAGAATGATTGATATCACTTGTTTTGATATCTTGGCAGCACCCGTGTGGAGACACATAGCGGGTGTGATGGAGAGAAGTCACAAAAAGCAGTAAAGCATTTAGGGGAGGATGGAAGGGAACAATAAAAAGTAAACAACAAACCCTGTTTATGGGCAGGCAGTGTCCATTGCCTTGCCATCTTTCACCACATCAGTTTTGCAGCATTGCATCTTTAGCCATGTTGGCCTCTGCCCCGAGCTGCTCCTCTGGAGCTCTTAATTGCCTCCCCTGACAAGGTCTCAATGTGAGGCAGGTTTGTAGTGGTGGGGCTGCCCCTGCTGGGTTGGCGTTGGTGCGATGCTTATTCAGTAGATGTGGCCATGTTCAGGGTTAGCGTAGTATTGGACATGTGGATAATAAATCTGAACTGAGCCCTTTTGAACATTTCTAATTAAACTAAGGGCTTTTGTGGGGTGACAGACCTAGCTGAGGGAGAGACTTGCATTGTGTTATCTTTTGGAAAACTCATCAGTTGAACTACCATCCTGACTCCAAGGTAATTGCTTGCAAAGGTAACAGAGCCTTGTGTCCATATCAAATATCAAGTGTGTGTGGTTGTGTGTGTTTGTTTCAACGCCACAGGGACCAGTATTAAAAAACATATTGACTACACCTGGTGCTATTGAGTTTGTGCGTATTTGTGTCTGTGTACTCTTGTTTGTGTGTGGGCACACATTTGTGCCCGCTGAAAAAAAAGGATGCAGGTAACACTGTCATTTCCATTTAAATGTCCAATGTGTAATTCAGTTACTGTGATAACTAAGTCTTTATTAAGCACAAAATTAGTGGTGTCTAATTATAAATATGATACTTAAAGTCTAATCTTTGGAAATGAATCCTAATATTTAGCTTTTGATAAGAAAACACGACTCACTTATCGTGATTTTCTGGATAGCATTCCCACCTGCAGACTAGCTTCAACAGACTAGGGTGCACACTACACCACTCTGGTTAGCTTCAACATTGATGTTGATGAGTCCATGTACCGTAGAGAAGTTGAGCGTCTAGAGGCCCGCTGCAGACCAAAACTCCCACAATCTCAGGAAGGATGACATCAGCAATTAGAAAAACAACCTGTCTGTCAATCCTGATCCACACAACAATTATAGAGTCCATCCTCAACTCTTCCATCGTCATCTGGTTTGTTTCCACATGTGCCCACAGCAGGGATGAACTGCAAACCAACTCCTGCCACACAGATCACACAGCTGTGTCAAAATATATATCCTCAAGTAGGAGGGTGGGCAGCAGAGGTCAATCATTAGCAAAAAACTCTGCTACCTGAAAATATCTTTGTCTGTGCACTGGCACTGAGCAACCACCCATCTGCCCTAAGGATGAGACCTAGTAAGGCCGGGGAGTAGCATACTTTTATTTTTCTGTTTATTATTTGTACTGTTTATACTTAAAAAAAGATTTCAATACACATTCACATGTTCCTTGTAAAAAAAGTAATGTGATATCCATTTCTTCGCTTCATAAAAAATAGATGAAAGGAAAAATACCTGTAGATATAATTCAACGATTTATTTTATATACTCATCTCTCACGTTGCATTATCTTATAAGCCCACCTCTCCTTCTACCTACTTTCATGTCAACTTTGTGTAGATTTTGTGAATTCAGTTTACTTCTGCTAGTAGTGCATTATAACAGATAACATTCTGAGTATGTGTAAATTATGATTCAAGGTGATTCTGATTCTGCAGAGTTTACTTTTTATTGTTAAACTTAACTTATAGTTAACCTGCAGTGAAGTTATACACAAGAAAGTGCACTCTGTCTACAGTAGTGATAACATATTGTTATCTTTGCCAGAGTGACTCAGCAGTGCGTGGGTGAAATTAGCGTGTTGCGTAGTACCATTTTCTGTTCTTTGTGAGCACATTCAGTTTGTGACGCCATTCCCTGGCCTATCATACCTGATGGAATTCCAGCACTTCCTGAAACCAAATATGGTCAAGCCCTAATCAATTCATTTCGAGACACTTCCTGCTTGCACAGTTGGCAATACAAATTGATGTTTTTACAGTTTTATACAAGAATGTTACAACTTTTGCAGTATATTCGACATATTCATGTAACATTGTTTGTAGACCGGAGAAATAAAAAATAACTTACGGTGGAGCTAGTTTTTATTCTGTCATAAAGGGAGCAAAGTGTAGTCAATAGGTATTGTGACATCTGAGAGATTGCACCAGATCTGAGACATGGGATACTTCCATTTGATAGTTAAATATTTATAAGGTTTGAAGTATTAAAAACGCATATTTCTTTTTTCATAAATAAATATTGTTCTCTTGGACACCAAAGGCCTTTGATTGTAAATGCCTATGAACGTCTCAACTAGGGGAATAAAAACATAGACAAACAAAATAAGAAACCTATCAAAAATATTGTATCTTTATGGCAACTCGTAAGTTTACCCAATGTTGTGCAATTTGTCTGTTGCTTGAAGAGGTCCGCCCATAGTGTTGTTAACAACATTGCACAAACCATAGTATGATAGGTAGGGTAATAAAGTTTTGTGTCACCATTAGGCCAATAAAACCACCAGAATAATCAGTCCTGTCTGTGTGTCATGATTGAGATCAATTAATTTTGGAATCCAGTGAATTCAGGAAGTACACACTTATTGCAATTAAAATGGACTTCTTTGATTTTCAAAGTGGACAAATGAAGAAAACACAGTTTTGTGGGGGGGGCAGGTGGAAGGTGATCATCCAAAAATATTAGCTCCACAAAACACTTTTCACACAGACTGTGGTAAGGTTTCACATCTATTTTATTTATTTAACTTTTCCTTTTTCCGCCAAATGTTGTAATGTCTAATTTGTGATTAAAAGCATGAATCATAATTGCAACCCTAAGCAAACTCAGGGGAGTCAAAATCAAAACATCCACTGAACATTTGAACCGGAAGTATATTCTTGAATCCCTATGTGGCGTAGCATTGACGCCGATGGGGGGACAACCGTGAAAGTTGTCATTTGGGGGCATTAGCTTAAATATAATTATTCATTTGTCAATCAATGTTAGTTTTCAGTACTATCAAGAAGGTTAACAGTTATTAAACAGAAGAATTGCATTGATAGAGGGATTCACGTTTTAACTTCATTTTTTATATGGCATTATGATTAAACCTTTTTCTGTAAAAATTGTTTGTTTTACCAACAGCCAATCAATGATACCCTAACATTTACAGCCAATGTAAATGTGGCTGTAAAGAGTGAAATCCTAACACCAACAGCCAATCCTGGTGATTCCCTAACCACCGGCGCCAACAATACTTTGTTAAAGCTGCACTAGATAGGATTTATGTAGTACAGGGGTGTCAAACCGGTTCCATTGAGGGCCGAGTGTCTGCGGGTTTTCGCTCTCACCTTGTACTTCATTGATTAATTAGGCCTCTCATTGGTTAGTTTCTACCCTCATCTGGTTGTTTAGGTCTGAACTGGTACCCAATTTATAGGAAAAACCATAAACCTGCAGACACTTGGCCCTCCGTGGAACCGGTTTGACACCCCTGATGTAGTAGAAAAAACAAAAGTGCCAGTGAAATGTAATTTTACAATTTTTGGAGCATGCCGCAACTTCCCAGCCAATCCTGTTCCAGCTAATCGCCTTCTGCGAGGTAGGCGTTCCTCCTTGGCTTATTTTGTGAACGAGCATTTTCCCTGGATGGTATTATATATAGCATAAGTATGCTGTAAGTAGCAAAGTTTGCTTATTGTAAAAAAATAGAATGGCAGCTAGAGACCAGAGGCAGCTTATTGCATGTCGATGGAGCTTGATTACTTATCAGAAGCATATAATATTGCTGGTGATGTATTCTACTACTACTTAGGCAATAGGAAAATGTAAAACTCAAAGAAGTTGTAAAACTTAGTTTGGACACAACATTATATACAACAAAATCATATCTCTGGAAATCGACCATGACCGGTAGCTATATAGATTATTTAATTTCTATAATACTTGAAATACTTAAGTTCATAGCAATCAACACATGATTGGTTAAATAAGAATATAAAGCAGTGTAGGAAAATCCATTCTTATTGTTTGAAATAAAAATGGAACGCGAGAGAAAACAAGCATTCAGAGCTGAAGAAATCTATATTTATCTTGACATGGTAGAAGCACAAGTAACCATCAAAGATTTTTCTAGTCTAAATACATTTCTACTCTAAATCTAAATTAAAAATGTTTTGATAATTTTTCTATTGCTTTAATATTCACTGTTTGTGGACTAACGAGTGGTCCGGAGCACTCATTAATTATCAAGCAATGTTACGTGCCACTTAAGTAACAATGCTTTCAGGAAACAAATGAGACACTTATGATCTCACGATCATCCTAGTGCTTTGGGAAACCAAGCCCTGGACAAAAAACAGTCAGTTCCTGCTTTGTTTACAACAGTATACACTACGAAAATGGCAAAGCGAAAGAAGACTTAGACCAAATTCTCTGTAGCTAGCTAGCTGGAACCTGAAGTTAACATTATGTTGGGTGTTGTTAATTTTGAGGATTCTCCCGTGGAATCTTGCTCGGACAATGTGGAAGGTCAAGGGTGCTGTCTTGCAGTCCCAACAAAGTTCGAGGCTAGTAGGTCATTCTCCGGTTTTGATCTCAGGCTGGCCGGTTTCTCTGATTTTGATGCACCTATATACCCAGCAGTTTTTTTATTTTTTGTTGGATGCGTCAGAGGGTGATTCAACATGTCTGGAGTGTGCTCCCCGCTCGGCTCAGGTGAAGTGGCAAAGGGCTCCCCGGGAAGCTGCAATGAAGAAGGCCGGTGTCGCATCCGGTGTGGAGGCCCCGGGTACCAGCGGAGTCCAGGATGATGCCGTGTTGTTCGCGTTTAAGGATATGTAATCGTCCCTGCGTGTCATTGCTGAGCGGATCGCTTCTCTGGAATGTAGGCAGGCTCCCTCAGTCTTCGCTCCTGGAGTTGTGTTGACATTGTTGGTGCCCCACCGAAGTGGTCCTCTGCAACAGAGGATGCTGGACATGGTGGCTTGCTACACCTTGGGTAGCACTGTTCCTTGTGTCCCGACTGGCGTGCCTTTCATGTCCAGGAGCAGATCACGGCAGGTATGGCATTGTGGGTTTCATGGGTGGTGTAGCTGGGTTTTCATGCTAGTTTTGTTTCATTGGTTGGTCGGGACATCAATCTCACGAGAATCATGGTAGGCTTGATTTGGTGGATAAATGGGTGGTTGACTGCGGGGATGTGTCGGTCATTCTGAAGGACTCCGATCTGAGGATTTTCAGGATTATCAATGTGGTGTTCAGTGTTCATTATGCAAAGGGTTTTCTGGACGGACAGATTGAACTGGATGTGTATCTGAGCATGTTGTTTTATGTACCTTGTTTTATGATTAGCACGTTTTTCGGCTCTATGTGGGGAGAACAAGTATTGCGATGGGCTACAGGACAATAGGCAAGAAGCTTGGTGAGAAGGCAACAACTGTTGGCGCAATTAATAGAAAATGGAGGAAGTTCAAGATGATGATCAATCTCCCTCGGTCTGGGGCTCCATGCAAGATCTCACCTCGTGGGGCATCAATGATCATGAGGAACATGAGGGATCAGCCCAGAACTAAACGGCAAGACCTGGTAAATAACCTGAAGAGAGCTGGGACCACAGTCTCAAAGAAAACCATTAGTAACACACTACGCCATCATGGATTAAAATTCTGCAGCACATGCAAGGGCCCCTGCTCAAGACAGCGCATGTCCAGGCCAGTCTGAAGTTTGCCAATGACCATCTGGATGATCCAGAGGAGGAATGGGAGAAGGTCATGTGGTCTGATGAGACAGAAATAGAGCTTTTTGGTCTAAACTCCACTCGCCGTGTTTGGAGGAAGAAGTACAGCGAGTACAACCCCAAGAACACCATCCTAACCGTGAAGCATGGATCTGGAAACATCATTCTTTGGGGATGCTTTTCTGCCAAGGGGACAGGACGATTGGACTGTATTGAGGGGAGGCTGGATGGGGCCATGTAACGCGAGATCTTGGCCTACAACCTCCTCTCCTCAGTAAGAGCATTGAAGATAGGTCATGGCTGGGTCTTCCAGCATGACAACGACCCGAAACACACAGCCAGGGCAACTAAGGAGTGGCTCCGTAAGAAGCATCTCAAGGTCCTGGACTGGCCTAGCCAGTCTCCAGACCTGAACCCAATAGTAAATATTTGGAGGGAGCTGAAAGTTCGTATTGCCCAGCAACAACCCCAAAACCTGAAGGATCTGGAGAAGGTCTGTATGGAGGAGTGGGCCAAAATCCCTGCTGCAGTGTGTGCAAACCTGGTCAAGAACTACAGGACACGTATGATCTCTGTAATTGCAAACAAAGGTTTCTGTACCAAATATTAAGTTCCACTTTTCAGATGTATCAAATACTTATGTCATGCAATAAAAAGCTAATTAATTATTTAAAAATAATACAATGTGATTTTCTGGATTTTCGTTTTAGATTCCATCTCTCACAGTTGAAGAGTGCCTATGATAAAAATTACAGACCTCTACATGCATTGTAAGTAGGAAAACCTGCAAAATCAGCAGTGTATCAAATACCTGTTATCCCCACTGTAGGATCTGAGCATTAACAAGTATCATTTGAATGCACGTTTCATTAGAAGTAAATGTGCCTAGATAATGATATAAACAGGGAAACCTCTGTTTAGATTATCCCTTTAGGTTGCGCTCTGATAACCACAGGAATGTTTATTTTGACCGTTTGGTGTGGGGGTTAGTGTCTTGGCTTTGCTAAGTAAACACACCCCTCACATGCATATAACAACTGGTAAACCCCCATTACAGAGAGAGAGGTAAGGAGAGCAGAGTTTGAGCCTGTAACATCATGTGCTATTAGACTATCAATATGCTGCAATAAACATTGAATACTCTCTCCCTTGACAACCGGGTACGCAAGTTATTATTACCACCACTATACGACATGGCTGATTTCTAACAGTTTTGGTGCCGCGACCGGATGGACAAGTTTTAACGATTCTACTGAACTTCAATTGGAGAACTAAGGGGATCGATTTGCAATCGCGAGGAAGAAGTTGTTTTTCCTGATTACAGGTTGCTGGGAACAACTGAACAGTGAGTGGTGAAACTACACCATATAACGAACTGTCAAGATTGCAAAAGCGTTTGGTAGTCGAAAAGACCTAGTTATTCCCTGGCTAGGCCATGAATACGATTGTGTTAAATATCTCTAGGGGTAGATAAATTGGAGAAAAGTCCTAGTTACTCCCTGGCTAGGCCGCAAAAAAAATCGTGGGAAAAATCTCTAGGGGTAGATAAATTGGAGAGAAGCCCTATGACGACCCGACTAGGCCGCGGTGTTTTTCGTGTGGAATCTGTCTGCGGGTGCGGATAGTCCGTCTCAGGTTGGTGGGGCGTTGACCAGTGTGTTTCAGTGCTGAACTGTATTTTGTGTCGCCATAGTATGATACTGTATTTTCCTTTTGTGGATTAGAGTGATTTTTTATTTTCGGCAGTTATACTGTGACTTGTACAAGTAAAAATATAATATAATATAATATAAATATAATTCCGTCCAGTTGTACACATGCAACAAGAGGACTATAGCCTCTGACACGCACAATGCGTTCATGTTTCAAAATCATGGCGCGAATAGGCCACCACCATGAACGAATAGGATCATTAACAACGATGCCTGGAATCAAAATGGACAGAAAGAAAAATAACGTTTTCCGGTTAAACGAGATGGATTCCGAGGAAGTCGTATATGGACAGATGGAGCGCGTGGTACATACGAAGAGTTGGAACAATGGAAAGTTAAGATGGCCGAGAGACGACAGTCGTAATGCGGGACTGGATACAAGCTGAATGGACACGGATTCATTCTGTTTCACTACCAGGCCGACATACCGTAGTCTCGAGATGGAGTCTCTCTTATGGGATCCTGGAATTATGGACGATACTAGGAACTGACGTGAGCTTTCATTATCATTGATTCATAGAGTTTTTAACCAATGAATGAAGCTGGAACTTATCAAGGAAAGCTGATCACCTTCCTCGGTAATAGCCAAGCTTATTCAATTAAATATTACATGTAGTTTGAAAAGCACTTTGATGGTATATAGCATGTTTTAATAGGCATTCGAAATAGCCTGTTTTGTTCTTCATGCTTGAACATGTTTTAATAGGTATTCAAGAAATAGCCTGTTTTGTTTTGCTTTGTCATGTTCACTATGTAATGTGGAGTCAAACGTATTTATTGTGTTGATGATAATGTTTAAAATAGTTAGGCCTTAACGGTCTAATGACAATGTGGGTAGGCTTTAACAGGCCTACTACATGCTACATTTCACTAGCACACGTGGGTATATCTGAAATCTATTGATGAATTAGAAATTGGTATAATGATTTTCTAAACTGTTAAAATAGTCTCATGGTTCTAAAGGTTAAAGAATTGTGTTTTCTCTCTCCTTATATATTTTATAAGTGGTAGAATGAAGAATCCACATAGTCTAACGTTAAGTAGACACGCGGTGTCCCATGACGACTGATTTACGAACCCAATATAGCCTTAAAAAGAGGGTTATACAGCTAAAGCGAGTTTACTCCCCACAATAAATTAGATGTTGTATTCTAAATGCTGAATTGATTCTCGTTAAATAATATAGTTTCTCTTATTTGTATTTACCAACAATAACTGGGATAATGTGTTTTTTAAAACAGACGCCTGATACTTGTTAATGTAGTTTAAATTCTAAGATGGTAAATTTACTAATGGAACAAATAGGGTATAGATGTAACAGTGTTTAAGGCCTACATTGAGTGTCCTTTGGATCACTAATTGTTCCTTGATTCTGGTGACGTCATACATCTGCACTCTGTCTACATCACCATTCTTAAGAGTTTTCTTAATTTCTACCCTAATGTTGAGTTGCTGTGTAGAGAATGATAAGCCCATTTTTACAAACAGCTAAAAATATTATGAGTTGGACACTAAATCTAAATCTTCAGTTAACAAACGATGTCAGCTAAATTGAAAGGATAGTCTGAGGACTATGTCAGATTTTTAATATGTGGGAATTTAAATTCCTTACACTTTAAACATAACATTTGTCATTTATGGCCTACAAGCAATAGAGTAAATTCCTGAGCTCCAGGAAGGGGGGCTGATCCCAAGGATGACCCCCGCAAACCTCTCACATTGATTCATGGTTGCCTATTAGGGTTAAAATTAAATGTTCAGACTGGTCTCAACTATGGTAATTTCACCAACATAAACATATTCAGTTTTGGTATAATGAAACATTAAGAGAAAGCTAAATATATTTCCCTCTCAGTAGCTTTAATGTTGAAATGTATGGTTTTCAAACCAACTGAAGTGAGGGTAAAGCCTTTAGAGTCATTCCGTATTGCTGATAGTCATTTTTTGCTGATAGAACAATCAACAGAACCACAAATGTGGTAAAAGAAAATGCATAAAAGTAGGGTTTGGCTGACCACCATTAATGTATGTTTGTGAATTCCCTAAAATCTAGGAGGTCCATCAAGACAGTTTTGTCACAAGGTAGTTTGGCCATTGTCCTGTAAAAATTCTAAATTTGTGTGCTGTAACTATGCTAATATAGTTGCCCTAGTGGTTGCAGTGGGTACACCACTGGACCTGGAGTTTTTCACTCATCTAATTTATTTGTGCAGCTTATCCCCTGGGGGGCGGACCATTTTTAGTCAGGCATGTGCCAAGTCACTACAGGATATTATAAATGCATGATAGCCAATTTCGCAGACCTGTGTGATGGTACTGTGGTAAAGTCAAATTTGAGAGCTGTTTAGCTATAATTTTTTAATAGGTTATATGGTTTATAATTCCTTCGCACAAGCGACAGTGTTGCACATTGATGTCTTTGGTGGTGTTAGTGAATGTTCGTGTTTTTAACATGTTTACTTTTGTTTTGATGAATATACAGGATGCAACTCCTTTTCAAATGGATTATAGATCCATCCATACTTCCAATTCTCTAGTTTTTCATGTCCGTCCTGAAAAGATGGCCAGTGCGGGTTCAGGATGGCGCCTCCTGTGACCGTATTTGTCATTGTTCTGCATTCACTCATGGTGTCACTTTTCATTGACTTAATGAAGTGAAGGCAGGGGGATGTATGGTATGATATGATGTTTGATTATGACGCTGCGCCTCCCCTGGCGCAGGGTGAACATCTGGACCGAGACGTCCATTCCCCGGACCGAGTGGTCAAACAAAGTCCGCATCTCACTCATAAAAGAGACATAGGACCGAGTTGCCGGGATCTGTCGTTCCCATAGGGCAGAGGCCCACTCTAGGGCGGGTCCACGGAGAAACCCAACCATGTAAATAATCTTGGTGCTATCGGTGGCGTAGATCCTTGGTTGCTGGGTGAATGCCAAGCTGCACTGCAGCACGAAGGACCGACAAAACCCCAAATCTCCGTCGTTCCTCTCGAGAGTGGGAGCCCAAGGCTCGTGATCCAGAGAGGGCCAAGGTCGGGGCTCTGGCGGTGTTGGCAACGGCAAGGATGTGGTTGCGACGGAGGAGACGGCAGGAGAACTCAGTCGGTTCTGGATCGCGGAGACCCTGACAGTAAGGGCCTGTAAGGAGCTCATTATCTCCTGGAGTGCCGACTTGTGTTGGCCCAAGACAGCGCCCTGGGAGGACACTGCCTGACGTACGGCATCCAAATCCGCTGGATCCATGCTGGCTGGATAAATTCTGTCACAACTGCAGGTAAGGATCCAAGCGCGGACTAGGAAGGAGTGGGGGAGTGACAGACAGAGCAGTCGGGGACGGGCAGTCAGGCGTCTCACGTACCGGTAGCGAAGTCACAGGCGAGCAGCAGGCAGAGTAGTCGAGGATGGGCGGAAGGTCAGGAGACGAGCGGGCGGCAGCAGTACAGTCAGGGAGCAGGCAGACTAGTCGGGGACAGGCAAGATATCGGATCTCTGGCAGAGAGCAGACGTACAGGCAGGGCACAGACAGAATAGTCAGGGAAGGGCGATCGGTCGGTACACGGGTATTCGGGGCGAGAGTTTGTAGAGTGTGAGATGTGGCATGCGAACATAAACCATTGATCCTGACAGGGAGCTGTATAAATACGGTCGGTGATGATGTGAGTGGGAACAGGTGTGTGAACGGTGATTAGAAACAAGTGTGGGAACAGGTGCGCGCTTGCTGCTCAGGGACACGAGAGCCCGCGTGCTTGCGAAGGCGGGGGCATGACAGTATATTGCTGTTTGAGTATTGAGTATGGCATTCAGATTGCAAAATATATTTCTAGGCATGGCTATCACAGCTTTCTGAGGTGTCTTAATGTCAAGAACCATCCAAATGTTTGAAGCACATAAATATCCTATTATATTAGGATGAAATTAAGCATTTGAATATGTGTGTATGTGTCTGCTTGGTGACTAAACAGTGAGTGAACAGAGGCAATAGACCTTATATACAAAATGGCATTGCTTCTGTCAAAACAAACATTGCATTTGTTGGGCATAACAACATAATTTAATGATGCTGACTTGAGCCACAAGAAATTTGAATGCTGCTTGGAATGTTTCCTGTCCTGTATGCTGCCTTGTCCAGTATGCTGCTTTATTCATCCTGTTTAGCACACCTAGTATGTTCACATTTCGTCCATCCTGCCTCAAGGCTATACAACTTCCTTTCTTTGATGATGTGCCAAAGTGAGTCATCTACACTAGATCGATCTAATTTCCTTGGAATACAGGAAGTGTGTCTGTGTGGTTAAAGTATGTGTGTTAGTAAGTGCGTTTGTGTCTTCCGCTGTTTGTGATTGTCCGCGGATATAATAAAATATCTATATATGCAGACAAGATGATTAAGTCAGCATTAATGTGCATGTTCTGTGCGTTCCTGATTACTTTACCTCTCATTTTCATTTAACAAAACATAAGCACCTAAATATTCAGGGTATATAATTTTCCCAAGAAGTTCATGTGTGCCAGATTTTTTAAAATATAAGTTTAATATATATTACACATTTAGATGCCTACCAACAGTGCCTTTGTTTCCATCAAAGTCTTAACTGGCTCAGCGTTGCCTGGAGATGTTGTACAGGGCTACCTTGTCTCGCCATGTTCCATCAACTCTATGAGTCAGTTTCGAAGATGCAAATTAAGCCTTGTCTAGGACCAAAAAATCCAGTTTCATCAACTCCTAAACTAGGCTTAAGCTGTGTCTCTGAAACCAGCCCATTATGTTCTTTCTGTAGCACTGGGCTCAACTGTGAAAGGAACTTTGGTCTCAGCTTTATATCCCTGTTTATATAAACGTTAAATAAAAATATAAAAAAACACCATGGAATTATGGCAGCTGTGAGCTCAAACAAGGATTTTAGACCGGTTTTGCATTCTGCTTTAGTGGACGTGTACATGAAAAAATGTCCTGACTGAATGAACAATGTGTGGCTGCTGTGGGGTTGTGCATTTCTGCAAATCTGACCTTATGAAATTGTTCTGATCTAATAGTTCACAGTGTTGAAGGCAGCAGATAAATTTCTACCAGGGGCACATTTCTACCATCTACAGGGTTCTTTAAAAAAATAAGTGAAATTTTTGGGAAATAGCATGCCATTTGGGAAGCTTTATTTTTTGTACTTCTGAAGCTTACTCAGATGATCTTACATATTAACTTGTAAGATAACAATTTCCCCATTATAAACATTTCACCAGGCCAGAAAATAAGAGGTTGCTAAATTGAATTCAGGCCCAGTGTTACAGGCGGGCATGAGGGGGCAGTGCCCGCCCTAAAAAACTACTATGCTACCAAAATATAAAAAACATGGTTGAATAAAAATTGGGCATGATATTTTTTTGCCGGACCGGGTAAACTGAGCGGGCCAAGAAGAGCAACTGACTGAGTTCCCCTATAAACTATAGGTCCTGCGTTCCTATATCCTGACAGGCCTGTGTTGCAGCTAGAGTGGACTGAGATTTTCAACAGGTTTTCCCCACTTGAGTTGGAGTCAAGGCCCGAGCCGTCTTCGAAGAGGAATGATCAGCAGTCATTCCCGGAAAAACTGAAAACTTGTCATCTGTGATTCCATTACCCGCTCTATTAGACTATAGAATCAGTCGGCAATCATACACTGTTTACCGGGGGGCAGAGCCACCGACGTAGCCGCAAATCTGGGGTTGGTGCTAGCTAAGTCTAAAACTGGCAAGTATAGAGAGTACAGAGATATTGTTATTCACGTTGGCACAAATGACATTAGGATGAAACAGTCAAGAGGTTACGAAGCATAACATAGCATCTGCATGTAAACTAGCTAGAAAGATGTGTCGGCATTGAGTAATTGTCTCTGGCCCCCTCCCAGCTAGGGGTAGTGAAGAGCTCTACAGCAGACTTGTCCAACTCAATCGCTGGCTGAAAAAGTAGTTCTGCCCGTCATAGCAGGTAGAGTTTGTAGATAACTGATCTGCTGAGGAGCGATGGACTCTATCCAAGGGCGAATATCTGACATCAACTTTGGAGGGGACAGTTACATTACATTTTCTCAAGAGCAGTTCTTGAGGGTGACACCAAAAGTAGTGATGTAATACTCTGCTGTTTCAGTCTGTGCCATCAGTTTGCCTGTTGCTATAGCCCTGCAAATTCAGATATTCTATGTGAACCCTACCAACACAAAACCAATTTACTGGATTAACTTCAGGTTAGTTACGTGCAAATAACATTTTATTGAGTGGCAGAAGTAATGAAATGTCTAACATTTCCTTGGGTTCGTGAACTCCCGATTTCCACCTATGACTCCATCCTAGCAGGAGTGGTGCTCTTCTTTTATATTGGAACATTGACCCGAGTCACACTCCTATAGCCTAACCATGAGATATGGTGCAGGACAGGCCGCAGGCTGTTAGCCAGCCTGCTAGTATAGTGGAGTCTGTCAATAGCACAGCCAGAGTACTTAGTACAGTTTTGCCTATTGTGACTGTGACTCGTTCCAGGCTGAGAAAAGTTAAACAAGGCAGTGCTAACAATAGCAACCTTATTAAGATAAAACCTTTCTCCATCTCTGTCAAAAATAAAAATGACTGTATTACCTCGCATCTCAAAATGGGACTCCTAAATCTTTAACACATGACTGGTTTTAATTATTTTGATGTTTTACTCATGAAAGTTAACCAGGTTTATAAGTCTTTTTACATAGCTACTTTACAGGCCGCCCAAGCCATACACAATGTTCCTCAATGAGTTTCCAGAATTCTTGTCTATCGGTAGTCATGGCAGATAATCTTCTAATATTTGGTGACTTCAATATTCATATGGAAAAAGTCAAACGGCCTTCCTCATAAAGCCTTTCCTCATTCTGCTGAAGAAGAATGAATCTCTCATTAACTTTGATTGTGCAGTGGTACAACAGTTATGAGTTTATTGTAATATGCTTTTCATTTAGAGTTTTGTTTGGTCATTGGGCTTCTGCAGGGGACTACTGTCTTTTAGTGCCACTGCTGAATATATAGACATTCAATTCTGTGTTTTTTCAGTACTTACAATATTCAATGTATTCACTGAACTAAGTTGGGATTATTACACTTTTTATTGCAAAATCTTTTTACTGTATACAATTTAAAGAAATCAGTAACTACATGCCCTGGATGCTGTGTTCTCAATTTTTTAAAGTAGTGTCTAGTGAATGCTCTGTAGTGTTTATATTGACCTGCTGTGTGTATGATCTGAAAGTATTGTTTGATAGGGAGAACTGATTTAATGGTTTTGAAGCACGTTTGATTTTGACAGAAGAGTTGGTGGTTTTATGAATGTAGATTGAAGATTTGGATCTGTGTTTAATGTTTTAAGAAAATGGGCCACATTTTCAAGAAATGTGTGTAAGTAAATTGTAAAAAAAATGTAAGTGAAGTGAGCACGAAGCTACCAAGAATGTGTAACTATTTTAGTTAGTGAAAGCTTAAGATTTTGACAGCTGTGTATTTGCCATTATATAGCCTTAGTAAGCCATGCATTTAAAAAAATATATCTTTCTGTCCTTAAAGTGTAGAAGTTGCAATGGTTTATTCTGTTGGAATGGTTTATTCTGTACATTTAGAAGATTGTTCCTTTTAAATTAAATGCTAATCAATGTGTTATGAATGGAGAAGACAATCAAGCACAGGTTGAGTAGTCATGGAGAGAATGAAATTTCCCTGTCCAAATAAAACGTTTGTCCAGATCCACACAACTTGCATGCGCCAAGCACATGTAAAGGCGTGTGCATCATAAATGTCAGGTAAACTATCCCTGTAACTCAAGTAGTGCAGGAAAGAACACACACGTATTCACACACACAAGTCCAACTCACCTACAGTGCATTTGGAAAGTATTCAGACATCTTCACAGATTTTTTTTTGCTACATTACAGCCTTGTTTTTAATAATTTCCCCCTCTGTAAATCTACACAGAATAACCTATAATAGCCAAGAAAAAAATGTTTTTTTGGACTCTCAAACCATCAGAAACCAGATTCTCTGGTCTGGTGAAAACAAGATTGAACATGTTGGCCTCATACTAGGTACCGTTCATCACCAGGCCAATACCATGCCTACGGTGAAGCATGGTGGAGACAGCAAAATGCTATGGGGATGTTTAACAGTGGCAGGGACTGGGAGGCTAGTCAGATCAGGAAAAGATGAACTGAGCACAAAAGTATAGAAAGATTCTCTATGAAAGCCTGCTACAGAATGCTGATGACCTCAGACTGGGGGCGAACATTCACCTTCAATCAGGACAAGGACCTTTAGCACTATGGGATCTGAGTATTAACAACTACAATATGAGTGTACGTTTCACTGGAAGTGAATGTGCCTAGATAATGAGAACAACAGAAACATCTCTGTTTAGATAATCTCTCTGTAGGTAGCTCTCTGATAACAAACTACACCTTCTCACTCACTAAAACACATCTTGTCTTACAAAATGGTTTACACGGGTGGCAACAGATTAACGAAACTACAACACAATTGTCATCGTTAATACACAGTCACTCAAAAATGTTCATACTTGTTTCTAATGATGTGATCAAACCAATTGCACAACATATAAGCCAGTTCAGAGTGCACAGGTGGGACAGGGGTGTTGAATGTAGATACCAACAATGGATGGAATAAATCTGAGATGCAGAGGAGGAATATGTGTAAGAGGTTGTGGATGAAGAGGGGGAAGAGCAGGGCCAAGAACAGTAGTTTGAAATTTGAGTGACAATGAGGGAAGCAGGACAAACAATACAACCCAATTTGAGCAGATTCTCTGTGGCTACCATAAACAGCACATTCAGAGCAGAGAAGAGATAATTGTTTTTTGTTTTTTCCCTTGCAGAATTGCAAGACTATTACATGCGTGTGGAAGGACTGCTATGTTCTCCCAACAGCAAGAGGCTCTCATTGTTGATATGGTCCTTCAAAACAATGCCATCCAATTGTGTGAAATACAGCAAAGAGTTGTTGAAGACAATGAACATTTAGAAGTCATCAAGTGTCAGCCTTTCTACCATTGATCGCGTCCCCCAAAGCAACAGGGTATTCAGGAAGCAAGTGTAGAGTACCCTTTGAGCACAACTCAGAAAGGGTCAAAGAACTACGATTTCAGTATCTGCAAGTAATTGCACCCTCTGATACTATCAGTTTTGATGCTTACAGTAGAATTATATGCTACTAACCCGCTGTTACTATAAACTGCACTATATTGTAGGGTATGTAAGTAAGGTGTGCATACCATTGCAAAACTACTTATTTACCTGTTTTTATATATAGTGTTTGAATGGATTCCAGGGAAAGGCACCATAAATATTTTTTTGTAGAGGAGAGGCAAGAACATAATAGACCAACGTGCCATTGTGGACATCCCTGGCCAGCGTGGTGACAGTGCCACCGTTAGTGCAGCCGTAAGTAATCGTGGGGTTCTTCCGGCCATAAGTCCGAAGTCCTATGCCCGGAACCAGTACAAAGATGTGATGCTGAGGCAGAATAAATCCAGCACCGACTTTGCAGTTGCATGACATTTTTGAGTTACCGGAATGTGCTTTTCATTTAGAGATTTTTTGTTTCTTTGAGCTTTTTCATTTGGACTACTGTATTTTCATGCAAGTGCTGATAGACACTCAATACTATATTACTTACAGTACTTACACTATGCAATTTATTCACAGTACTAAGTTGTGATTTTTATACTTTTTTTTATTGCAAAATGCGTTTACTATTTTACGTAGTGTCTAAATAATGCTCTGTAGTGTTCATATTGACTGGCTGTGTATGATCTGAAAGCATCGTTTGATTTTGAGAACAGATTAAATGGATTTGAGGCGAGTGTTTCCTTTTGCCAGAAGAGTCAAGGGTTTTATGAATGTAGATTGAAGATTTGGATCTGTGTTTAAAGTTTTGAGAAAACTGGTGAACGTTTTAAGAAATGTGTCTTAGTAACTGTGAAAAAATGTAATAAAGGCTCTGCAAAAATGTCTCTCATCAACAAATGCATATGAACAATCTCCACAGAATCTACCTACAATCTGGGGGCAAAAAAATACATTCTCACTAGTGCGACTAATAAAAGGTATATAATAACTCTTAGGACGACTCAAAATACTGCTTTGTTAAGGCAGTGAAGGAAGTAAAGGGCCTGTATGGACTGAAACTAAAACAACAGTTCTCAGCCATGACTCTGCTTCTGTTTGGAGAGACCTCCAACTACAAGCCTAAATCCCCCCACTCAATTAATCTGCGAAATGCCAGTTACGTTTATGAGTTCTACTACAGATTTGAAAGACAAAAGGGAAGTCCTGACGACAAACCTTACACAATCACCCATCTCAAACATCCCCACCTCTGCCACTAAAATGCAACTTTCAAGCCTGAAGGGGGATGTTAACAGTCCATTAGAGAGCAGCGCCTGATACACTCTCCCTATCCACCCTAAATAGCAGTGCAGATCAGCTTTCTGCTGTGTTTGCTCACACCTCACTGGAGACTGCTTCAAATCATTCATCCTCATCCCAGTCCCCAAGATGTCTGGGATCACAGGACTTAATGACTACAGACCTGTCGCCCTGACCTATGTGGTTAGGAAGTCATTTTAGGACTTCAGTTCCGCATTCAACACCATTATTCCCACTTTATTGCAAGACAAGCTGTCCCATTTGGGAGGGCCTGAGTCGACATGTAGACGGATCATAGCCTTTCTGTCAAACAGAATGATAGACATGAGGCTGGGGAAACACTTGTCTGACTGCCTGACCATCAGCTCTGTAAGGAACGTTGGTCAGTTTAACTGTAGCAATATCATTCACAAATGGCCAATTAGCTGTTGAAATGACAAGTGGCAAAACAGGCTTTGTTCAGGGTAGACATAAGAGGTAATACTGACACCCATCTAATGTATAGGTCTCTGGTGTAGTGGTTAAAGACACAGCCTTCTATGTGGGCGACCTCAAGAGGGTCACACTTTCTATTGCGGGCTGGCTCAACTAGGCTTGCCTGGTTTCTTGTTCTTTTGTATAAGTTGTTGCACTAACAAGCCACAGCAAATTCCTTGTTTGTTGTGAAACTGACTTGGCAATAACACTGTTTCTGATTCTGACATGTGCAAACATTAATTGCTTAACTGATCAGTAGCCAGTCACTGCGTTAGTATAGGCCTATAAATAGGCCCACGGTCACTCCCTTGTTTAGAACAATAGATGTGAACACTGAATGGAGAGTAACGGGAGTGGGAGGGAGAGGCAGGGGACGAGAACAAGGACAAAGACGAAGAATGAAGAAGATATGGAAGACAGCTATCTCTGATAAGATTATGGCTAGGCTTAGTGGTCATGTGACCATGTTAACCATGGGTTAACACTAGAACTGCCCAGATGTCTACACCAATTGCCATTTAATGACTTTTCCTATAAAGGTGTATATTAAATTGTTCGGTATATTTAACAGAGCAACAGAAAACTATTTAGACTATTTACCTGTATTTTTACCCTACTTTTGGACTTAATCAACAGCCCACGCTACTTAGCGTTGGTACCCAAGTGGTACCCAGGCACTAATCACACCGCGATGAATGCATGATGTCAATGGATGAATGTGCAATACTCCCAGATGAATGGAAACTTAGTCTATTATTGAAACATAATACAAATGATATGGGATATTTATCACATGGGTTACCATTTTTAAATAGGAGATTTATCTTATTGTGTAGTGTAATTCATCAAATGTAAATCGAAAATGTATATCTACATTATTTTAGGAGGGAAAGAATCAAAATCGCACACATATCCTAACAACTCTCTTTGAATTTTCTCTGCTTATTTTACCGAAGATTAATATTCTACAAATATTCTACACTTAGTAGGTAAAGAGGATATCTCCTCTTTACCTACTAACTCCTCCCGAGATAACACACATACGTCTTACTGATGTCAGCGCGACCAACACACGAGATGTCGTGGGAATGCAGTATAGACGTCGGCTGCTCATCGGCAAGATGTCAAGTAGATGTTGATTTTTCCCTTCCACGGATGTTTGAACGATGCTTCCTGCTTCTCCGCCAACATTTAATCAATCTACTGCCGACATTTAATAAATCAGCTGCTGACATAAAGTGAAGAGACAAGAAAAAGACTAAGATATGAACTTTATTTACAGAATGTACAATTTAACAAACCCAACCATTGTGCATTATACAAAGTTACAAATGAATCATCCTCTTCTTCTGCAGGTCTCTCCCTCCAGTCAACCCCGCCCTTTCAACCTCGACCTCAGTAATTCCTGGCAAACGTGGGTTTTTAAGAATAGAACCTGAAAGACAAAATATTAAGCAATTGCAATAAGTATAACAGTGATTATGTAGCATTCAATTTAACGTGATGGCAACACGTAAAGAACAAAAATCTGAACGTTTTTTGTTAGACAAGGTACACAATTTGTCAGTGTACAAAACCGTTCTTATGGTTTGTAGCTTTGAGCGATTTTCTGTATGCAATTTGAGAAACACAGATCACATCGACATAGTCAGAGCTACCAATAAAATCAATGCAGATGAGTTGAAACAGAAAAACAGACATCCTTAACGCGTTCAAAACAACTCTCGTTCTCCCTACGCTGAAAAAATCATATCAGAGTGTTTGCCAGCACGAAGGAGACGGAAGGATCGAGCCAGTCATCAGAAGATTACACGTTATAGATAGAGAGAAAAGGCCAGTCACCAGAGGATGTAGCGATCATTATTGCTGCCACAATTGTATTCCCAGTTATATTGACATGTTCTGAGAAACACAGATGTTAGGTAAAGCAAGTTTGTCTAGCTAACAGTAACAGTACTATTTCCATGCTTATCCATTACTGTTCATCCAACATTAAATGCAACATCACTGTATCAGTTTTCAATGTGATTTTCTTCAGGAGTAAAAAGTTTAAGCCGTTACAACAAAAGAGAATGGGGGAGCAGGGACAAGTGTCAGGCAACTCTAAAGTTGGATTAAATTATGTATTATACTTGAATCTGAATAACCTTATTAATTAGGAGAAATTATTATTACCATCCCTAAAGGTTATGCTCTGTGTTTTCATAAGATGAGTACGCATTACTTCAGTAGGCAGGGGAGGGAATAGTCTTGATAATGAGGGACAGAGTGGTACAGAAAGTAGAGTGGCAACAAGGTACATGGAAGAGGAGAGAGTAGACCATAGTGGAACAGAGGGTAGAAGAGTTGAAGGAAGCGGTGGAGATAACAGAAGAGGAAGTGAGGAAGAAAATAGAGAATTGATGGAGGGCGGTCCCGCTCAACAACATTCCCACAAGAGCAAGATATATTTCCAGAGGAAACACTGTAGTTTTGCCAATTTGCCAAGTCCGGTGGGAAGACCTTCTCAAACACACACCACATGGTTTGCTTAACATTCTGTCCCCCATTGAGGACAACTGTGAGGTCTGAATTGCAAACAAAGCATTAAAACTGCACATTCATACTGTTAAGGGTTGTCGTACTACTTTTAGTTGAATCAGGTTTTTGAAGTAGGTTCATAGTCTTTAAAAGTATTTCCACGGGAAATTATTTATTAATAATGTTAAACAGCAAGTACCTGTAGAGTTTGGTGGGACACGTTGTTCACAGGTCTGAAAACAATGTATTGGAGCAAGAAGAGACAAATACAGGGCTGAGTAACATTGAGAGTATAACAGGACTACAGGGCTTTTGTTTTGTGTTATACTCATTCAACCTACTTTCAAGAGTGTTACTTTGTTCTATTTGAGTTGACGTTGTAAGTTGGACCTCCACTCCTGGCCTCCAACTCGCTGTTGGGACACAAATAGAGGATATGAAAACAGTGGTCAAGCCTTGTCACGGTCCATGCTCTGGTTTCCAAGCAGCCCTGGATCATGGCATGTGTATGTTCACTGTGCGCACCTGTGTTCAGGTAGTTTAATCACCATGTCAATTTTAGTTAATTCCTTTCAGATGCTGCTCTGGTGTGTGCTCTGGTCTGGCCTGGAACTTGGATCTGGATGGCTAGTGACCTAAAGAACAAACATTAAGGTTAGTATAATGTTACTTCATATCTGACCCTGTTGACCCTTCTGTGTCACTTGTCACTACTAATTCCATTCTGGTGGTTTGTGTTTGGTCACAACCAATGGAGGAGGGGCTTTATGAGGAGCCTCCTTGCCTTTTCTTGGGTTAGTGGAGAGGTATGGTTGAGATATGTTGGAAGGAAGATGATCTTTTTCCTCAGGCTGTTGAGGAGGATTTTTTATTTATATATGAAAGAACAACAAATTAGTTAAAGAACAACAAATTAGTTAACTTTTTTACCAAATTATATGTTCATTTGGGCGCAAACAAACTTTGGGCGCTCTACATTATTGTTTTCATTATCACCTAGCTATGGTGAACAATTATCAGAGTACATTTCTGCCCTGCGAAGGAAGAACTTTGATTCCCGATCAATGAAGAGGTTGGAAAAAGGTGGTTGTTGTCATGCCCCCGCCTCCGCGATCACGCAGAGGTGGGTCCTCGCGTCCCTGAGCCAGTCACACACCCGCTCGTCTCCCTATTACGCACCTGTTCCCGATCCACAATTACGCACCTGTTCCCAATCATCCCATCACCAACAGAATTTCCACAGTCCTCTGCCATCCCTTCCCTGCCGGATTATGGTCAATGTTCACATGCGCTACCACAAGTCTACTTTCTGTTTGGATTTCCTGTGTATCGACTTGTTGCCCGTCCCCGATTACTCTGCCTGTATTTCTGCTGCAAGGGGAATATATTGTACTAAAACGGTTTTCTTTTTGCTGGGTCTGAAACAGAAGGATTTAGGTAATGTTTTTAATATCCACCAGTCAACAGTGGGCCAGCAAATCATCTCTTGGGCCAACTTCCTCTACTTCCTGCTGGTGTCAGTATGGATATGGATCCCCAAAGATAACATTAAAGCCAACACGCCACCGGAGTTCAATGATTATCCAAACACCAAGGTTGTGATCAACTGCACTAAACTCTGCTGCCAGACACCATTTTCCCTACTCCTGCAGAGTAAGTCACACTGTACCTTCAAGGGCATGCTGGGAGTGTCACCACATGGAGATTCATGCATTAAGTAATAGCTACATGTAATGAAATGTTTATTGGATATTAGCTGATTTTGTACCTACCATAAAATCAGGGGAACTTCACAAATGTGTAATGTGTGGATTAAATATATCAACTTGTAACACTGCAATGCATATCAGCTTTTTGTGTAGATCTTGTATTGGCCTTAATAAGGAAACAAGTTTTAGTAAGCAACAAACTGAAAGAAATTAAGATTCAACAGCATGTCAGTGAAATACAGAAGATATACATTTTATTAATAAATAAGAACTGTTATTTGTTGAAATGATACACATTAAAATACATACTTCATAAAATCCATATTTGTTTATTCTTTATGGGAACACTAATACTTGTTTTGAAAACTGAGTTTCTACAGGTACTAAAATGTCATTTCAAACAGAAACAAATTCATTATTTTATTTGGTAAGAACTTAACTAACATCCAAGCAGGGAGATGCATTCAGTTGCGAGAAAGATCTTTCTGCAAGTAGCGGTAAAAATAAGTGGTCAACCATCTCTCTGAGGGTGTGAAACACAATCTTTATACATCCTCATCTATAATGTCCTCCTGAGCACAAATGACAACATCACACCAGCTACAACCTGTTAGAAAGATTTGACTTTACACCTGCCATTAGTAGGCATGTGATCTCTTCAACTTCCGGTCTCCATTCTGGTAAGGCCAGTCCACGTCCACACACACAAAGTTTGCACAGCTAACCTCATGGGGACCAGAAAATAGAAATGGGGAATGATTGACAGGCATTTTCTACCGGTGGCCCGCTGTCTGAAAATGGAGTTCTGCCCATCGCAGGAGGTCGAGTTTGTAGATAACTGGCTCTCTTTTTGAGACTTGCCCAGAAACAGGGTCTAACCTGATCTGCTCAAGAGCAATAGACTTCATCCTAGCTGGAGTGATGCTCTTCTTTTATCTAGGAACATTGACAGGAGTCTCACTCCTCTAGCCTCACCATGAGATAGGGTGCAGGACAGGCTGCAGGCTGTTAGCCAGCCTGCTAGCATAGTGGAGTCTGCCGATAGCATAGCCAGAGTAGTTAGTACAGCGTTACCTATTGCGACTGTGACTCGTTGCAGGCTGAGAAACGTTAAACAAGGAAGCACTAACAATAGCAACCTTATTAAGATAAAACCTTCCTCCACCTCGGTCACAAATAAAAATTACTATATTAACTTGCATCTCAAAATGGGACTCCTAAATGTTAGGTCCCTTGCTCCAAAGGCAATTGCAGTAAAATAATTGATCTCTGATCATAAACTTGATGTTACTGGATTATGTGAAACATGTCTGAAGCCTGATAAATTTACTGCCCAAAATGAGGCCTCTCCTCCTGGCAGTATTAGTGATCATATCCCCGGTGCATCCCGAAAAGGAGGTGGTGCTGCTAATATCTACGACAGTAAATATAAATTTACTCTTAAACACATCACTGGTTTTCATTCTTTTTAAGTTTTGCTCATGAAAATTGACCAGGCTGATAAATCGTTTTACATAGCCACTATTTACAGGCCGCCCGGGTCATTTACAATGTTCCTCAGTGAGTTTCCAGAATTCTTGTCTAACCTTGTAGTTATGGCAGATAGTATTCTAATTTTTGGCAATTTCAATATTCATATGGAAAGGTCAAACGACCCTCTTCAAAAAGCCTTTGAAGCGATATTTGACTCAATGGGTTTTATCCAACATGTCTCCGGCCCAACGCACAGCCACAATCATAACTTAGATCTAGTCCTGTCAAGAGAATTTGATATTTTAGATCTAATAATTTCCCCCGTAAATCTTCGAATATCGGATCACTGTCTTATTACATTTACCATAGAAACAAGAAGTCCACTCGCTCCGCAAATTTTTTTTTCAAAAGCCGCACTATAAATTCTCGGACTACAAATAGATTTCTTGATATTCTTCCAAGCGTGCTCATCAGTGACAAAGAAAATAAATCCACAAACGATCTAATCCAGGATCTGAACTCAATACTGTGAAATACTTTAGATATGGTTGCACCACTTAAAATAAAAGAATTACGGAACAAGACACTTGCTCTCTGGTACACAGAAAATACTAGAGCACAAAAGCAAGCCTCTAGAAAATTGGAGCGAAAGTGGTGCTCCACCAAGTTGGAAGTATTCAGACTAGCCTGGATAGACAGTACTCTAAAATCCTGAAAAGCACTCACATCTGCTCGATTAGCGTATTTCTCCAACCTGATTGAGGTGAACAAAAACAACCGAAAATGTCTCTTTGATACAGTTGCAAAGTTAACTAAAAAGCTACGCTCAACAAGTGAAGTGGGTCTTCACTTTAGCTGTAATGAATACATTAACTTTTTTGATGAAAAGATCATCACCATTAGAAAACAAATAACTGACTCCTCAAATAATTACAGTCCCCAAAATCTCAGTTGTCCTGAGAATATCCTGAACCTTCCTAATGTTGCAGCCTAACCTGCTTCACCCGAGTAAGTTGATGAGAAGAGAAATAGACAAAAGACAATATTTAACGCACTTTATTGCGTACAACAGATATATCTGGAGACCCGTTTACCAACGAGTCTGACTCCTGCCTTTCGTCTTCCTCTTTTATACAGACATTTTCAGTTGGACCCTGAGCTATGCATTATCTCGTCATCTCCCGTTCTATAGGTCTCATGATTTGTTGCTCATTGTCTAGATTGGGCGTGATTGTCTCTAACAGTCACATGCCATTGCCTAACCGATAACATACTCTGCTCTTACACACTGGGGTCTCCAATACATTCTTTGCTTGGATCAATAGATGTAAACACACACACACACACACAGTAGATTATATAATCTCCTAACAATCTTGCTCTAAATATGTATGTTTCACACTAACCAGGTGTCAATGGGGACACTAGAACTCTTTGATCCCGTATTGCTCGAGACATTCACTAAATTTGGAATGTGTTCTAATCCCACAAATTGTCAACAAGACCCAATTCCAACTAAATTACTCAAGGAGCAATTTTCGGTGCTAGGTCAGCCAATGTAAAAAATAATAAATTGCTCCCTTTCCTCCAGATGTGTACCAAACTCACTAAAAATAGCTAAAATTAAGCCTCTTTTAAAAAATTCCTATCTGGATCCAGACACTTTAAACAACTATAGGCCAATATCAAACTTCCCATTCCTCTAAAAAATCTTAGAAAAATGTATTTCCCAACAACGGAACGCTTTCCTGAAGACAAATAACACTTATGAAATGCTCCAGTCCGGTTTCAGACCCCATCATAGTACTGAGACTGCACTTGTGAAGGTAACAAATGACCTTCTAATGGCCTCAGACAAAGGTTCCGCATCCGTCCTGTTGCTTCTTGATCTTAGTGCTGCTTTTGACACTATTGATCACTCCCTTCTCTTAGAGAGACGGGAAACCCATATTGGGCTACGTGGGAATGTTCTAGCCTGGTTTAAATCTTAATTATCTGAAAGATATCAGTTCGTTTGTGTGGATGGTAAATCCTCAGACAAAACAAAAGTGTGTTTTGGTGTTCCTCAAGGCTCGGCCCTGGGCCCTTTATTGTTCTCACTATATATGCTGCCTCTTGGAGATGTAATCTGAAATCATAATGTCAATTTTCACTGCTATGCTGATGACACACAGTTATGTATTTTGATGAAGCATGGAGAAACCCTCAAATTAGCTACTTTGGAAGCATGTGTTTCAGATATTAGGAAGTGGATGACACAGAACTTCCTCCTTTTTAATTCAAGAAAACTGAAAATGCTTGTTTTAGGACCCTAGAAACAAAGACTCTTATTGGCAGTTCTCACTGTGAACCTCGATGGCTGCGTGGTTGTATCCCAAAAAACTGTAAGAAATCTCGGCGTTACCCTCGACCCTGACCTCTCCTTTGATGAACATATGAAATATATCTCAAGAGTTGCTTATTTTCATCTTCGAAACTTTGCAAAAATCAGAAACTTTCTATCAAAAACGGATGCGGAAAAACTAATCCATGCTTTTGTTACATCAAGATTAGATTACTGCAATGATCTTTTTTCCGGTTACCCTGATAAATCAATAAATAAACTTCAATTAGTGCTGCACACTGCTGCTGGAATCCTAACTAGAACAAAAACAATTGAACACATTACTCCAGAACTAGCCTCTTTACACTGGCTGCCTGTTAGGGTTAGGGCTGATTTTAAGGTTTTATTGTTAACCTATAAATCAATTCATGGACTTGCTCCTACTTGCCTCACTGAAATGATCCAGCCATACATACTTGCACGTAACCTTAGATCACAAGATGCAGGCCTTTTAACTGTACCTAAAATTTCTAAACAAACAGCCGGAGCATGGCTTTCTATCATAGAGCTCCACTACTGTGGAATGATTTGCCAATCAAAATGCAGAAATGCAGACCCAGTGCAAACCTTCAAGCGTCTACTAAAGACTCATCTCTTCAACCTGGTCTATGATTAAGTGTAGTCTGGCCCAGGGGCGTGAAGGTGACCAGAAAGGCCTGATACTGTCCACCATTGCTGTCTTGCCAGGTGGGCTCTCATCGCCATTGGGATGCCCTCCCTCCAATGCCATCCGGGGGCGGAGTCACTGGCTTGTTGTTGTCTCTCTGTTGCACACTTGTACAATTGGGCTGTGCTCTGCTGGCAATACTCGGCCCTCATTGTGGATGGTTGCGGTTGGTGGGCATCCCTTTGGTTGATGCTTGGCAATGTGGGTGGATTGATTTCCTGCCTGTTGGGTCCTGTCCGGGGCCTCCTCCGGATAGGGCCGCAGTGTCACTGGAACCCCCTGTCTCAGCCCAAACGTCTTACGCTGCTATATCATTGTGCTGGGGGAGTAGGGTCTACATTTTCCCTGTTTTCTGTCGTTTTAAACTTAGGAGGACATGAGGTCTTAACCCACACCTGCAAAGTACCAGGCTTGACTCGTTGCCGTCCCTGTCCAGAGTCCTCCTGGTTGTGTTGCAGATCAGGAAAACGCCTGACGATTTCAGCTGCCACTCTGCTGACCCCCTCCCCCTGTCCTTGTCCATCCAGTTATGCCTCCGATCTGGACTAGGTTTAAATAGACTCTGGGCTTAGCTCACATGCATTGAAATATACAAATGTTTACTCGTTATATGTTCACCCGGAACAGCCAGAAGAGGACTGGTCACCCCTCGGAGCCTGGTTCCTCTCTATGTTTCTTCCTAAATTTGGTCCTCTTTGGGAGTTTTTCCTAGCCACTGAAGTTCAGAACAATTGTTGTTTGCTCCCTGGGGTTTTGTGAAAGCACTTTGTGACAACTGCTGATGTAAAAAGGGCTTTATAAAATTAATTTGATTGACTGATTTGATAAGGACTATTTGAAATAATCCCAACCAAAATGAATGTGATTTAAATTCAGTTAAGTACGTTTTTTAATGATAATTTATAAAAATCTTTAATTGGTTTTTAGATAAAAGGTAAACCCCCCAAAACACCCTCTTGCACTACCCTTAGTGGTGTGGAGCACTTCCGTTTTAAGCAACTTGAAATGAAGCGTTTCTGCTGTTCTTGTGGTTTGGGCTAATGCTATTGTGTTCTGCGTTGATGCTGTCGTGGTGTGACCCAATTTTGTTGTGTTGTGAGTTAATGCTGTTGTGGTGTCAATTAAAGTTGTTGTGTTGTGACTAGTTTTGTTTGTGACTGTTTTCTGAAATAGTTTTTATAAAGGTTTCATTGAGACCAGCCCAAGTTTACAGTTGGTTTACAGTATGTAACTATCCAATGGCTACTTCAGTATATTATTGTGTAGTGTTACATAAACATTTGGAGCTCTAAGCCACCCATTCACTGCACTGCTTTGTAGGAATGGGTAGCCACAGTACTATAGTACCCGTAGGAGTCACTCCATCGGTTTCCTGCTGAGAACCATGGCCTCAGATTTAGTGGTGCTAATCCTCATCCCAACCGCTTCACACTCTGCTGCGAACTGGTCCATTGAGTGTTTGGAGGTCACAGACCGAAGATTCCATCAGGACCACATCATCTGCAAAAAGCAGCAATGAGATCCCCAGCCCACCGAACTGTAAAACCTCCCCACCCCGACTGCGCCTCGATATCCTGTCCATAAACATTACAAACAGGATTGGTGACAAAGTGCAGCCCTGACGGAGGTCAACCCCCACCTGGAATGAGTCCGACTTACTACCGAGAACCCGAACACAGCTCTCACTTTGGACGTACAGGGACTGGATAGCCCTAAGAAGTGACCTCCTCACCCCATACTCCCGCTGCACCTCCCACAGTATCTCCCGGGGGACCCGGTCATACGCCTTCTCCAGATCCACAAAGCACACGTAGACCAAATGGGCATATTCCCAGGCCCCCTCCAGGATTCTTGCAAGACTAAAGAGCTGGTTGGTGGTTGTTGCACCGTTGTGATGAGAAGAGACCTGAGCTGGAAGGCAAAGCTCTCGATATACCGGTCAATTTTCATTCCTACCCTCACCTATGGTCATGAAGTCGGGGTCATGACCGAAAGAACTAGATCGCGGGTACAAGCGGCTGAAATGAGTTTTCTCAGAAGGCTGGCTGGCATCTCCCTTAGAGATAGGGTGAGAAGCTCAGTCATCCGAACTTGGGAGTATATCCGCTGCTCCTTTGCATTGAAAGGAGCCAGTTGAGGTGGTTCGGGCATCTGGTAAGGATGCCCCCAGGACGTCTCCCGAGGGAGGTGTTCCAGGCACGTCCAGCTGGGAGGAGCCCTTGGGGTAGGCCCAGGACTAGGTGGAGAGATTATATTTCGACACTGGCCAGGGAACGCCTCGGGATCCCACAGTCAGAGCTGGCAAATGTAGCACAGGTAAGGGAAGTTTGGGGTCCCCTGCTGGAGCTGCTGCCCCCCGTGATCCGACAGTGGATGAAGATGAGAGTACTATAGTACAATACAGCCAACTGTGATATTTTTTTTATTATACTGTATATGTTTTTGCATTTTCTACTGATTGGAAAGTCAACGACATCATGGAGGACAAGTTTGCATGTTTACAAGAGATTTTTACAAGAGAGGAACAAGAGGTCATTATTATTTTGGCCAGCAATGCCATTTGGCTTAGGGAGATAAGAGATCATATCCTATATGATGTGGCAGTGTTCCACCACATCTATGCTGTTAGCCGGTCGACATAGCAACACTTCCTCCAGGGGCACCGATTGAGAATAAAACCACTGTGTGACATTTGAGAGAAACTCAAAGATCTGCATTGCGACTGTGTGGATGTATATGACGTTACTTCCATTACTTCAAACTTGCAGATACTGAGCCAGAGTACTGAACACTGCCATATTTACTGATCTGTATATTATTTGGTTTGTTACAAAAAATATTGGAGATGGATCCTCCTGCAATTCTCCATGAATATACACTGCTCAGTAAAATGTATTGAACTAATAGTTATCACAGTATAACACAGAGTCTATAAAACTTCAGGGATATCAATCGGTTCAGGTAGGATGCATAAGCTATTGCGAATCAATTTCACCTGTTTTGGTGCAAATTAGAGTGACAAACAGGTACACGGGAGAGGCAACAGCAAGACAACCCTCAAAACCGAAATGGTTTTGTAGGTGGTGGCCACAGACAGTTGCTCTCTTCTAATCCTTCCTGATAAATTCTTCTTAGTTTGGCATTTTGCTAGTGCCCTTGTGGTAGTATTTGCAGCCCCTTCAGGTTGCTCAGGCAGTCTAGATCCTCTAGGATGGTACATATGTAAGTGCTGTCGCAAGAAGTTTTGCTGTCTCCCAATAAAGTCTCAAGGGCATGGAAGAGATACCAGGAGATGAGAAGAGCTGGGCAGGGTCATAGAAGGGCATCAACTCAGCAACGGTAACAGTATCTACTTCTTTGTGTGAGGAGGAACAGGGTGGAGCACTGCCAGAGCCCTACAAAATGACCACCAATGGGCTAACACCAAACTGTCACAAACAGACTCCATGAGGGTGGCATGAATGCCCAACGTCCTCTAGTGAGACCTGGGCTCACAGCACAGCACCGTGCAGCTCAATTGGCATTCACCATTGGTACCACGTTCTCTTCACAGATGAGAGCAGGTTCAAATGTGATGGATGTGAAAGAGTCTGGAGAGGCCTTGGTGAATGTTATGACAGCTGCAACATCATCCAGCACAACTGGTTTGGCAGTGGGTTAATGATGGTCTAGGGAGGCATATCCTTGGAAGGTCGCACAGACCTCCACGTGCTAGCCAACATTACCCTGATTGCTGTTAGGTAGTGGTGCAGGACAATGCCCGGCTTCATGTAGCCAGCATGTGCAGGCAGTTCCTGGATGACGGAGGCACTGATGCCATTGACTTGCCGTCACATTCCCCAGACCTGAATCCACTTAAGAACCTCTGGGATGTTATGTATCACTGCATCTGACACCCCCAAGTAGTGCCACAGACTGTCCAGGAGCTCACTGATACCCTGATCCAGGTCTGGGAGGTGATCCCCCAGGACGCCATCCATTGTCTCATGAGAAGCATGCCCCAGACACTGTCGGGTGTGCATACAAGCACGTGGGGGCCATACACCCTACTGAGTCACTTTATGAGTTGCCGTGATGAAATTCACATAAGTTGGAACAGCCTTTGATTTCAGTGTTGTTACATCTTTTTGTTCTTAATGAATTTCACAATGTACAGTAAAGATTGTGATTTCATGGGTCTCAGATATTTCATTCATTGAGACCTAATATGTGATTTAATTTAACCCTTTTTTTGAGGAGTGTATTCACATCACACACAACGGTGTCCTCCATCATCATGCCACTGCACTGTCCAGATCCAAATCCAAAGCAGCCCAGATTTGTAAAGCTGTAATATGGCACAATGTTTTCACCATTCTGTTCTGGTCCAAAACTGCCTCATCTAGGGCAGTAAATTCATCAGGCATTATCCATGTTTAGAGCAAGGGATTTAACATTTAGGAGTCCCATTTTGAGATGCGAGGTAATACAGTCATTTTTATTTGTGACCGAGGTGGAGGAAGGTTTTATCTTAATAAGGTTGCTATTGTTAGCGCTTCCTTGTTTTAACGTTTCTCAGCCTGGAACGAGTCACAGTTGAAATAGGCAACGCTGTACTAACTACTGGCTATGCTATCAACAGACTCCACTATGCTAGCAGGCTGGCTAACAGCCTGCAGCCTGTCCTGCACCCTATCTCATGGTGAGGCTAGAGGAGTGAGACTCCTGTCAATGTTCCTAGATAAAAGAAGAGCATCACTCCAGCTAGGATGAAGTCTATTGCTCTTGAGCAGATCAGGTTAGACCCTATTTCTGGGCAAGTCTCAAAAAGAGAGCCAGTTATCTACAAACTCGACCTCCTGCGATGGGCAGAACTCCATTTTCAGACAGCGATTGAGTTGAGCAAGTCTGCTGTAGAGCTCATCACTACCCCTAGCTGGGAGGGGGCCAGAGACAATTACTCGATGCCAACACATCTTTCTAGCTAGTTTACACACTGATGCTATGTTCTGCTTCGTAACCTCTGATTGTATCATCCTAACAGTGTTGGTGCCGATGTGAATAACAATATCTCTATTCTCTCTATACTTGCCAGTTTTAGACTTTGCTAGCACCAACAACAGATTTGCGGCTTTGTCGGTTGTACAATCTCTGGCTGATTCTTTAGTCTAATACTGTGGGTAATAAAGTCGCCAATGTTTTTCTGGGCCAGCGGTAGAAAATACCTACTGATCATTCTCCTCCGAAGACAGCTCGGGCCTTGACTCCGACTCCAGTGGGGAAAACCTGTTGAAAATCTCAGTCGGTTCTAACAGCGACCCAGGTTTAACTGGTCGACGGCATTTCTTCCCAGTGACCAAGAGAAAGTTCTTGCCCGGCTGCGGTGGCTGTGCCGGGGGGGTTAACAACACGATTGTTTCTGCCTGTTGGCACAGACGCAGTGTTTCCCATTTCTACACTAACATAATCCTTGCCTGACATTTGCGTCTGAAGCCAAGCCTCCAACTCTGCTATCTTTAACTGAAGATGGCAGTTCTCCTCTGTGTTGTAGCTACACCAATTATAATGGTAAGGCATAATAATGGTACTTAGCTACGGATGTTCAGGTAGGTAACAGCAAGCAGGATACAGCACGTCCTTTTCACCTTTTCTATATCCTTTTGATAAATGTTCATCTACGTGGTTCTGGAAAGTGTGTGATCATCAGTCCAATGCCCAGATGCCGCTTCTTCAGGCAATGGAGGAGGCTTGAGATGCAGCCTCTGTCCAAGGTTGAATATGCCATTCTAGGAGATTCTTCCCTCGTTTTTTGGCAAGAGAAAATATAGCGTTTGATGTTTTCTATTGTATTGTGGCAAGACCCAGATTAGAGGAGGATTCAGCTTAGCACCGTAATTTCCCACCCAATCTCCACACCCACATTTTCTCTTTCTTTTAAAACATCTACTTTTGGTTTACAGATGTTTATGGTTTCTGTACCAATTCCCAAACGGTATATGGTTTGGTTTTTGGATGCCGTACAACACTACTACAGTAACTACAGTAATGTTTTGGAAAAATGTATATTCTGTTTCACCATTGCATTGCTGTTTACTATGTATACCGATCAGCCATTACATTATTACCACTGACTGCAGAAGTGAATAACACTGATTATCTCGTTATTATGGCATTGTCAGAGGGTGGGATGTATTAGGCAGCAAGTGATATATATGTTAGTATGTGTAAGAAGCAGGACACATAGGTAAACGTAAGGATCTGATTTACTTTGATAAGGGCTACATTCTGATGGGTGGACGACTGGGTCAGAGCATCTCCAAAACGGCAGCCCTTGTGGGGTGTTCCCGGTCTGCAGTGGTCAGTACCTAGCAAAAGTAGTCCAAGGAAGAAAAAGCTGTGAACCAGCAACAGGGTCATGGGTGGCCAATGCTCACTGATGCACATTGGGAGCGATGGCTGGCTCATGTGGTCTGATTCAGCAGACAAGCTACTGTAGCACAAACTGCTAAAAAAGTTAATGCTGGTACTCAGGCCAGTTGGCAGTCTTGCCTGGGCCCGGGACAAGATTATCTTAGATGTGCCCCCCCGTGCCCAGATCTCTCCTTTTCCCTTGCTCTTCCTCTTTTTTATGTAACTCAAATATTACATAGTTTTTCCACAAATAGGCCTATTTTTTATTATTCCATTAATTAATGAGGGCCCAGTACTGGGCCCCCACTACCCTGGGCCCAGGACAACAGACCCGTTTGTCCCCCCCTATCGGCGGGCATGCTGGTACTATCAGGGTGCCCATGCTGACCCCTGTCCACTGCCAAAAGTGCCTACAATGGGTATGTGAGCATAAGGACTGGACCATGGAGCAATGGAAGAAGGTGGCCTGATCTGATGAATCACCTTTCTTTTTTCAATCACATGGATGGCCGTGTGTGTCGCTCACCTGGAGAACACATGGCACCAGAATAAACTATGTGAAGGAGGTCAGCCGGTGGAGGCAGTGTGTTATTGCTTTGGACAATGTTCCGCTAGGAAGCCTTGGGTCCTGCCATTCATATGGATGTTACTTTGACATGTACCACCTACCTAAGCATTGTTGCAGACCATTTGCACCCTTTCATGGCAACAGTATTCCCTGATGGCATTGGCTTCTTTCAGCAGGATAATGCGACCTGCCACAAATCAAATGGATCAGGAATGGTTGGAGGTACACAATAACTAGTTCAATGTGTTGATTTGGCCTCCAAATTCCCTAAATCTCAATCCAATTCAGCATCTGTGGGATGTGCTGGACAAACTAGTCTGATCCAGGGAGGACCCACGTCGAAACTTACAGGACTTAAAGGATCTGCTGCAAATGCCTTTGTGCCAGATAACATAGCACACCTTCAGAGGTCTGGTGGAGTCAATGCCTCAACAGTCAGTGCTGTTTTGGCCACAAAAGTGGGACCTACACAATATTAGGCAGGTGGTCATAATGTTATGGCTGATCGGAGTATATTTCAACCCCTCTCAGCAGATATCCTTCACTCTAGAACAGTGGTTCTTAACCTGGGTTCGATCGAACTCCAGGGGTTCGTTGAGTCAGTCTCAGGGGTTCGGCGGAGGTCAAGACACACATGCGACTCATATGAAATATTCATTATTATGTTTTTGTTTTTGTGTGAAAATCATGCTTTGATGGTTTTGTTCTTTAAACACAGTGATGTTGATGCACGGTTAATTCTGTTCACCAGTCAAATATGTTTTAGATTTGAAAAAAATCATATTTTATTTTTCTAATTAAGAAGGGTTCGGTGAATACGCATATGAAACTGGTGGGGTTCAGTATCAACAGGGTTAAGGACCACTGCTCTAGAACATTCTTTGGAAATGAAGATATAAGCAAATGAAAGCAAGAAGAGCATTAGATTTAGAACAAAGTGTGTACATTGTATCTCCAAAGATTTACTGTTTTGAAAACATTGTATGCCATTTGATGCAAATACTTGATTTTGAGATGTGATCATGGTATTTTGAATGCAGTGTTTCATCTTGTAGGAGATTTGAGGTATTTAGCATTTTTTGTGTGCATTTTTTTATTTGTTTGTAGTGTTTTGAAAAATGAGTCATTTGAAAGCAGTTGTGAAAAACTGTAACTGAGATCATTTCTTCAAAATTGAAGGTTTTTGAATGTCCATTCTATAGACAGATAAGTACAAAATTGACCTTTTTTTTACTATCAAAATCGCTATGGTTGGTGAAAACCCAACACTGCCTTTATTAACCAAAATAACGTGTCTCCCAAAAACGTGTCTCCCAACAACAGACTTGAAGCATTCAAGAAAATTATACGAATGAATGCCTGAGGAGAAAAAAGATTTATGTTTTTGATTGGTGAAAGAAAACATCATGACCTTTATCTAATAAAGATGTTGTGGCAGGACCTGAAGCATTCAGTACATGCCTGATATCCCTCAAACCTTAATCAGATTTGAAGGCACCAGACAGAATATAAACCCACCAGGAATACCAGGAAATGCATGAGTACATTAGTATATTTTTTCTGTACACTCAAACCCTGTGTGGACCATGATACTTTTTGATTGAACAGTCTGGTTAGCTAGATAGAAAAGTAGTGTGACTAAATGTTATTTGTGTGGGAAAATATTTATCTACCCTTTTCATAGTTGTATACTAAACTAGCATTTTCATGGTTTAAAGAACCTCCATTACCAGAACTGTCAAATGACCACGGTCTATGTTTGCACAGCGTGAATACCTTGTGCCATTATGTTTTATTAATACCCTACATGCAAATCCCAAAATAGTCCCTCAGATATTAGGGTTAGTTAGGTGGGTGGTTTTGATTGAAGACATGCAGTTTTAAGTGAAGCTGTGTGCTGTTACGGTTATGTGACATGTATACCGCTGGCCTTGGCTCAAGCATCGATACATCTTCCTCATGTAATGTTTATTATCAGTACCTGGAAAATTTACTGACAACAAAAACAGCAAGTAGGTTGTGTCGCAATCAACCATTTTAGCACACGTATTTTGCAGAGGTGCTCAAATCAAGAGTTTTCAAAACAATGCAAAAGAAAACCAATTATCACATCTCACAAACCACAAAAGCAATTCCCCTCAAAGAAAAAACAATAATATATACAACAAACAGCTTATGTAACCTAAGCTTTCTTTCATTATGCAAGAGTCTTATATTGCTCAACCAATGAATAAGAAATTTGAAAATATATATATTGTGGGGCAGGATGAAAATCTGGTGGGGCCCACCAGCCCCCCAGAACATTCTCCCACAGAGATTTTCTTTGTCCTGTGTCATATCCCTAGGTTTCAGCAACACTCTACATGGGATCTAAAGGTAGGAGATAAACAAATACATCTTTATGGCACTGACAAGTGACCTTGTTACCAAACCTCTTCCAGTGAAAATGACTAGACTTTGGGTGGAATCACATGTTGCAACTATAGTGCCAGTAAAATAGTAGTTTCTTTACATGCACTGACCTCAGGTGCAGGTCCCATACTGATAAAAATGATGTGACATATATAAAAAAAACTTAAATGTATGAAAAAAAAACGAGTGAAGTATTTCCATACAGATGCGCTCCAAATAAATTTCCAGATGTATATACAGCATATTTTTTACATATAGTGGTCTCATAAGAAGAGGAAGATTGTGAAAGACACACAGAAATAGGAAGAGGATAGAGACGGTGGGTGAAAGACGGAGAGGAATGCTGAGTGTCTGGTTTCCTCCCTTCCTACACTAATTCTGCGCCCTCCATTCATATCATGATTGTGAAACTTTTTTTCCTCCCAACACGCACAACGACACACTTTAACTGGTTGACCTAGTTCTGCATTTGTCTAGGTTTAACTGTTGAAACCTGGGAAAACAGAAAACCACAATATAATATTGCATGCAACAAATACATGTTACAGGAAATTGCTCGACATGTAAAATACAAGCTGCTGCACAGTGTATGTAGTTTTTTTGACTTTGTGGATTTACCTGGACAGATTTCATAAGAAGACACTGACAGGATATGGTGGACTCATCTGTAATTTGGTCTTAAAAACACACTGCAGCTACTTGCAAACATTTGTTGTCAAAAAACAATTGCAATTATAATTGGATATACAGATGGTGCCTTCTGATGCCGTTGGCCTTCCTCCTTACCCCAGGGTACATCAGAGGAGCAATAGAGACACAGAAACACATGTCATGAGGCAGATAAATCTTCATTTTCTCAGTCATGGTGCCTTACCTGAGGTAGAAATACTCTCATGCCTGTGTTAACTGCTTACCTAGTATTAATCTCATGACAACTCAAAACGCCAATGCCTCTGGCGTCATGTTTAGGAAAACGTAGAGCTTTTCAGAATGTTCTAAAGCTAAACCACAAGAATGTCAGTCAACCAGAGGAACAAGACTTGTAATTTTTCTGATGAAATACAAACACATCAACATTTTACGTAATCATTTAAGTTTATTTCACAAAGCCTTTTTAAAACGATAGTTGTCAGAAAGGGCTTGTTCAGACATCGAGCCTATAATCGCAAAGAATCTCCAGGTGTTGGAAAACAGGACAGAAAAAAACCTTGTCAGTGACTCAAACCAAGTCCCATTACTCATCACATCAATTTAACAGTTACCTAAACAATTTCAATTTATTGCACCCAAACTGCTCATCTCCTGCATAACGACAGATGCATGCACTACAACTGTAATATGTTATCTATTTACATCAACTGTAAATGAATGGATATTTTATGCTCACCCCCCACTATAGACATTTATGTGAATTTCATATATAGATAGATATGTAATCTGTCCATTCCTAAAACAAACAAACATTATGCATATTATTCAGATATAAATTCCCCGGTATGTGTAGGTCTAAGTGTACTTAGCGAATAACAAATATTGTTAACAAATTCTGAAATAATAGGATTAATATTTAGTTTGAAAAAGTAAAAATAAATACAGCGTATTCTGCTGCGGTTACCTTCAGTCCATCGCTTCACCATCCAAATGAGTCACACCTACAGGTGATTGACGTGGAGGACCCACCTTCGCTTATATTGGTTAATGTTCCTGTCAATCATATATTCCCGGCCCACTGGCATAGGCTACTTGAGCGCAGGTAAAAACGACCTGTAAACCAGAGGGAGGGATTTGGAATTACCGCGCGCACCTGGATTCCACGACGACGCGCTTATCACGCAGCAGTTGTCAAATCTTTATGTAGGCTACTTTACATAAGTTATATTTATAAAGGAAGACCTATTTGAATACGTTTAATCTGAAAGATAACTATGGCAACTAGTGTAGGACTGGCAATGAATCCGCCGCACACAGATGAGAGGGCTGTTTTCACGCAGCTAAAACCTGTGCGGATGTCTGGAGCGGACAGCGCAGAGGACTCGTCCGTTTTTGAGGAAGTGAAACCTGCGGTGAGAATTACATCTTAACCCGGTGGAAAGTAGCCCAGGTGCAGCCACCGTATTCCTCTCTTTTACTTTAGTTTTTTTAGACAGTTTGTCAGAGGACACTCCCACTCTAGAAAATAACCTCAATGCCTTAAACTATTGAAATATATTTACGTTTCCCGCTATTCTTTAATCACAGTAAACCGATCTGTATAATGCAAACATGTACGTGATTCAATATCACATCTAGGCCTATTCAATAATTGAAAAAACAAGTTATAGGCATCCAAATTTGATGTAATGTTAAATAAGACTTGGTGACGTCAGTTTGTTTGTTTTAAATGCATCTGTGTAAATGCATCTAAGTGCATCTAATTTAGGCCTTAGGTACATTTACTCTTCGGAACAAACTGATAGTGAGCTTTAGCATTGGACACATCCATAAATAATTGTTTGTTTCAACGACAAATTAATGAAACCTAGATTTGACTGTTTTTCGTATGCAAATATCCGTATTATTAGTATTTGCCTAAAATATTATTCTCACATGTATGTTGGTATTAGGGTAAGAGTGTATTTATTGTTTAAAAAATACTGTCGGACTTTTCTATTTATTTTGCTGCCTATTCAAGTGGGTCTGAGCAAGGTTTTCCCAAGATTCTGACACCATCTGTATATAGTTAAGTTCCCCTTCTGGCGTCGTGTTTTAGGTTTAACCTACAATATTTGGCTGAATGCCAACTACTGAATGGGATCTGATGGTGTTCGGTTACCGTTGATATTTTTTGTCATGTAAACCCTTTATAATTCACAACAATTCACTTTGATGTGGATTATTGTTACCTTATCTCTCTGTAGCCTCTGTTTTGTTTTATGTTTGTATGACTGTCATCAGACCTGACTATAATTTGATGGATACACAGTAAGAATAGATATCATAATAATAACAATAATTTAAAAGGGAAAAGTTAAGAAGCATATTTTAGTTAAGAAGCATATTTATCTATTACAGAGAGGGTGGCCGTGTCTCAAATATGGCTTGTTTGGAACAGAAATAAAACGTTTTATATGCATTTTTATGACACATTCATGTTATAAGCATGTCCATTTTATAATGCTGGAATTACTATGTAACAAATATGCCAAACAGGGACAGGGCACTGGATTTATTTGGACTAAATATAAGGCTGTTTTGGCCTCAGAGACATGTCTTTTTGTAAATAGGAGTTGATGCTTTCTGTTAAAAGGTGTCTAATTACGATGCCTCCCCTTGCTTTGCCTGTCCTGACAGCAGTATGCAGTTAGACCTGTCTGCGCAGGGACATGCTCTATGGGGCGGCTAGTGTGCTTATCCCTAATCTTTAAACTGCCTGGGGCCATAGCTGGATGATACAACACCAAGTCAATGGAAAGTCACTGCATGCCAGGGGAGAAAGGTGGATGGATGAGCCTATGTAGTTTGCTACTGTTGTGAAACTCATGTCACTGGTTGAATATAGTGAGAATTACCTAAAATCCA
The DNA here is from genome assembly GCA_016801105.1 of Esox niger. Lineage (NCBI taxonomy): Eukaryota > Metazoa > Chordata > Actinopteri > Esociformes > Esocidae > Esox > Esox niger. The sequence goes on along the minus strand of JACXGJ010000839.1, from coordinate 7,725 downwards.
AATCGACTTTTTTATGTCTGATGTAATGATGAGGTTTTCGTTTCAGCTCTGATATTGCCTTTTGTTGCACTGATGCCATTTAGTTACATGAGATTTGAAGGGATCTTGGTGTATTTACCTGTTTCTAATTACAGAGGAATTAATAATGTTTGGCCAGAGTGCCATCTGGCCACAGCAACATGCTTCTGGGAGTCTGTAATTTAGACCACACTGTCACTCAGGGGCCCTGAATTAAGGATATTGTGAGACCGAATTATGACAGGTTTTTCTTCTTTCCAATAGGTTATTTTAGGGCACATTACCCAATTCACCTCTAAGACTCAACTTAGACACTTTTCTCCCCTGACAGACTTTCATGACGTTTGTTAGTCTGTCCTTCAAAGGTCTGGATTCAGTGGGTTTTAGTTTGACTAGTCATTTGACTGCTAATGCAACACATCCCATTTGCATTGTCTCTACTGATCTTTCCAACGGCCATCTTGGGCAAACCTCGATATAATTACTCTACATAATAAAGTAAATACTTTTTTTGGGGGGGGGGGGGGACTTTATTGTGTTTGTGTAAATCAGTGTATTCCATTCATAGACTGGCCTTGTCTATGTTTGTGGGTGTTTGCATTTGGATCTGGCAGTCCACCTGTTAGAATCTGAAGTTGCCATTTTATTTTGATCTTGGAGTTTTGCAGTTCCCGGCTTTGTAAACTGCATGCTTGTGAGTAAACAAAAGCACGGCCACTGAACGAGTGATGCAGGGGTGTTCCCCTGCAAAGATGCCCATTCAGTGGTACGGTCCGTTGCCTCATTGTCATAGTGTGATACAGATCATGCTCGCACTAGTAAGCACAGATATTTAGATCGCTTTGATGTCGTATATGACAGACTAGTCAACCTATGTAACCCACTGCATCAACTTCACTGTGATTATGGGGAACATTTTGTTGCATTTCGATCTGTCATTATTTTCATAATTGTTCAGCCTAGGTAGCTGCATTTCAATATTTGCTTACTCCGTTGTGTGAAATGTGGTGCGGCTACAAGATTGAATCAAATTTTGTGTTTGTTAACTGCTGTAACATCCTTCTCTAAAACCCATTTAATCCTTTGGGGCTGGTTTAGGTTTAAGGATTTTCTGTATAGACTGGATTTTAAATATATTTACTCATACCAGACAGGTCAGTAAAGAACACATTTTCTTGTACAAAGGCATTCGGGCAAGAAGCCTCTTTAACTGAGGGTTCATTGATTCATCCCTCTTTCGGTTGTTGCTTTGGTCATAGTGGTCACCTCTTCTATGCCAGACTACGCATTACATCCAGTCAACCTCTGTGGCCAGACGACGCATGTCATTACCAATCACAGGGATTTCCTGCGCTCTCAATGCTCTATGGCCAGTCTAAACACGTCAAAATGCTTAAATCTTCTATGATAACATGTCATCACCAGTCAGCAGTCTAGTTAACGACTGTGGTCGACAGCACTGCCATCAAAGTATGTTATCATCAACTTTTCTCTCGAAGTGACTGCCCTTAAAAAGCTTAAACATCCTGTGTTATCATTTTGCCAGTAGCCATAAAACAGAATGTAGGTCTCAAAGGTTCAGTTTGTTTCTGTGTGTCCTGAGAGATTTCTGCTGTTAAGGCAGATGATTAGTTAGCAGACGAGACAAGGGAGCTGCCTATCTCTTTTATTTTATGAAGATGGTCTCAGGAGTCAAACACACAATCTTAGAAAATTCCAGAGAGCAATAATGGGTCATTAGTGTGGAGACACGACCACTTGTTTTTCCATTAGGAGAGAGGGATCTGTGGAAGATCCCTGATCTCTGAGCAGGTAAAGAGGGGGAGGAGGAAAAAATGAAGACAATGGACTTAAACTTTGACCTCTGTCACCATTCAGTGAACCTGTTAACATTAAGGGTGCTGGAACCAAATTTAAGGGGCCTCAAAAAACGAATAAGTCGTATTAGACCTCTTGAGTGATGGGGTTGGATATTGATTTTATCTGATTTGTTGCAGGCTAACCGTAGTCTCATCTTACAAATTATTATTACATTATTGTATGTTTGTACAGCCTTGTTACAGTAGTTACTCATATCATAGGTCACTTTCTTGACTTGATATGACATACACCATTAGTCATTTTCCATGGCAACATGCAATACTGAAATAGCGTGCATGGTTGCCTTGGTTGGGATTTCAACTTTAGATTAAAATTGAAGTAAATGGAAAATCACAGTCATGGTCAAAATGTAGAAGTGTGGAAACTACTGACTCTTCCTTCACTCTTCTCCCCCTTTTACCCCTTCACCTGAAGTAGAACTGATAAGAAGTTGAATATTTTCTTAGCTTCTTTTTATGTTATCTGGCATTTGGCATGTAGCAGTTGTACTTGTTCAACAATCATTAACTGACTCAGTCTTATGCCAGGGTTCAGGTGAACTCCATTGTCCTCCTGACACAAAGAGAATGGACATGCAAGGAAATAGTAGAAGGGTTAGAATAAAAGGAAATGGGGCCTGTTCATTACGGCATGCAACTGAAAACGAAAATGTAAGTTTCTTATTGGACCAATCCAGGTAGTCCCTCCTTGTTTCAGTTCATTTTCTAAAGATTGTTCATTCCTTGATGAATGGGACCCAGGCCATTGAGATAGGAGGGGGGTTCACTGCTGAGGGCACTGGGTTAGCTTGCCAACACTGTACCGACCAACACAAGACGCATTTGTCCCCTGTCCTGAAGGAGCTTTGTAAGGAGGAGCTCCAAATACTTAATAGAAAGAAGTCATTTTTTTCAGTTAAGTGTGTTGGTTTTGCATTGCAGTTTTGCTCCCTGGTCAGATTGCACTGATGGCAGAAGGGTCTCAAGAGTTGGTTGAGAGGAATGGTTGGTGTTTAAATGACCATGCTGCCTATACTGCTGTTTATAACACACGCATGTACATACACACTCACACACAGGCATTATTGGCGTCACACACAGGTTGCTGTACCCATAAAGCAATAGCCCTTTAAGAGGATGTGTGTAAAATCACGTAAACACTTGGGTTGCTAGGGAAGGGATTGAGAAATACAGTATACAATAGTGCCAGTGTTGACATAGCTCACACTTCAAATAGCTGTAGAGGTATAATAGGCCTGATGAAATGTCCTCTCATGTCCATTGTACTTGCGTTTGGACTTGCCATTGTGTACATGAGGATAGGGCTTCAGTGTATCAACAGGTCATTGAATTATTTGTACAGAATCAATTGGCTGGGCTTTTGGGTTGGATTGGCTCTCGGTAGCTTAGAGTTTGCCTCCGTGTTTGACTTGCAGTAGATTTGATATAGGCAAAATTACTAAATGTTCCTGGGATGAATGTTTCATAATTTTATTTTTAAGTAGAAATGGAGTTCTCTTCTCTTGTCTCTCTTGATTTGACTGTTGCAGCTCATTTTAAATAAGGTTTTAGAATGTTGTTTCTGAACAGACAGTCAAATCTCTAGCTGCAATGGGGTTATAGCCTAGTGTATTGTGGAAAACATCCATTGTTTGTCTTTTATTTGTTTTCTCCCTCTCTGTCATTCTATTTTCCTCTCTTTTTCCATTTATTCTATTTATACCCTGTCCAGCCAGTATTAGTGGTGGTGTTTTTGTTTTTTGCATCTGTTCCTTTCTCATGCCATTGCTTTTGTTTTGGTTTCGGCTGCTTCTCATCCTCATGTAACCACCACACCCACACCATGCTGTGTGTTTACTTAGCGAGGTAGCTAACTTGGCATCCCTGTGGCACAGACGGTTCCTCTGGGGCAGGCAGGTTACGCCATGCACACCTGAGCAGGATGGAGTGATGATGTTACTGAGCATTTTTAGACAGAGCCAGGCCTCAGCTATCAGTGATTCTTGCTAATAATCAATCAACACAGCAGCACAATAATTATAGAGGAGTCACCGCAAAGAAGTCTCTTGAGGAGGATGACATTCAGCTCTACTGTTAGTTATACGTTATGGGAGAAAGTGCTTAAGTGGGGCCTTTTTATGGTTGCTTTTTGTTATGGCTGCCCACTGCTATTCTAGCACCCCACTGCCTTTCCTCACTATCCTATGAATTTACGTTGACTTTTAGTTGGTTGTAGCAGGACACCTCTATCAAGGCACATTCTATGTGATTCGGAAAGGTCTGTGAGCTCCATCGATAGAGAGGAATGTGAGGAATGAAGGGGAGGAAGGAAGAGAAAAAGGCGGGAGTAGCTTCAGGTACTGGCAGCTCTCCTGGCGTCTCTTTCTTGATGGCTGATACTCCCCCTGTCAAACTGTGTCATGTCACTTTCACCTTGACTACGAACATACTTAGTATTACAGGGGCTGGCTAATCAGTCCCACTTAGTGAAGGGTCATGAATTAAATTACAAAAAAACATCATTCACATACACTGTGGCAACACCAGAAAATGAAATCAACTCAATAACAATACAATATTTTTTGCCAAGATAGTATTTGTGTCTCTTCACAGTTCCATCATGTTATTAGGAATTGTTCAATCTGCTTTTTGATTTTATCGTTTGCCTGAGTTTCCTGTGGTGGTAGTACATTCCATCTAGTTATACCTTTTTTCAGTACAGGATGTCTCCCAACCTCTGTTCTGCACTTGTAAAGAGACTTGTGGAGAAATGTCTTCAGTGTTGTAATGATGGATATAACTGTTTTGTTACTTTCAACGCATGAAAGTTATTATTTAGAATGCAAGGGTGTATTCATTGCACCAATGAAAATGCTTTAATTGCCAAATGTTTAATCAAACAATACAGGCAACACTCATTTACCTGTCAGTCAACTATGTGATAGGTAAGGAACTTTAAATGAACCTGATTGGTCAACAACTTATATTTCTAATCCAACAACTACATATAAAGGCTCTTAAGATCACTTGTGCTTGTTGTTCTTTGTCAGAAGGTCCTCTGGGCTTTCTGTCTTATCTCTTTGGTCATTCCTTGTCTTGTAATTCGATTGTAACACCTTAAAATGTAAGCTTTATTGTTTCTGTAATGTGATCGTTGCTTTCTCATTGTGAAATCATATTCTTTGTAACATAACTAACACAATAGGCATATAAAACCTGCATCTGACCTGATCATTTTCTCGCTCCCTCCCTCCATCTCTCCTCTACACTGCACCCTTTCTTCAACAGATCCGCTTGGAGATGGAGAAGTACCTTCCCCAGACTCCGGTTAGCCCTCTTCTCCCTCTCTCTGTGGCACCTACAGACAAGAAAAACCGCAGAGAGAGCGCCTCCCTAGTGGATGAGTACTTTTCCGAGGAGAAACCCAACATGGCCCCCTACAGCGTCAACATCAACCTCATCCTCCCCAACACCACTCACCTGCGCACGGGCCTGTACCGGCCCAACAAGCCCCATCAGCACCAGGGCCACCTCCTCCAGAACATTAAGACTGAGCCTGGTTTGGAAGCCTCGGCGCCCTGCTCCATCCAGACCCTGCCTGACTTCACATCGGTCTTCAGCATGCCCCAGAACGTCAACACTATGTTCATTAAACCCAACATGGCAGCTGGCGGACACTCTGTTTCGGAGACACACACAGAACTGCACATTGGCCCCCAGCAACCGCAGGTCTACCAGATGCCCGTCCCAGTCAGCGCAGCCGACCTTACCATGACACTCTCCCACGGCCACCAGTCGGGGAATGGAGGTGGCAACGGCAGAACCATGCTCAACCTGAACAACGTCTCCCTGACGACAGCCTGTCATGGCGGTGGCGACTCGCCGTTCGCCATGTCCGAGCATTTCTACCACCACAACGCCACACAGCAGTCGCCCCAGTCGCAGCCTCACAGCCTGCCTCCGTCACCCCCCAACTCCCAGCCGGGGAGTCCGGAAAACCAGGCTGACATGCTGACCCCTCCGCCCCCCTACCAGGCCTCCGGCAGGCTGGGGGTGAAGGTGACCCAGATGTCCCACCACACCATGCTTATGTCACATGGACAGGGCATACTGACCGGACCCAGATACAACCGACGGAACAACCCGGAATTAGAGAAAAGACGGATTCACTTCTGCGACTTCCCTGGTAATGAATGCTCCCATAGTCCCCATTTGGTTGTTTTAAAGACATACAAATGTCCTAATGCATTAAGGTTGTAACGTGTTGGGTCACAGATACAGGAGATTGGGCTTCTTGGTTGTTTGCTTGACAGTATGTGTTGATACATTAAGATGTAATTGTTAACTGCTTCAGCGTGGTCGGTGCAGGGATTCTAATGTCTATTTTCTCAATTTGTAGGCTGTACTAAGGTTTACACTAAGAGCTCTCACTTGAAAGCACACCAAAGGACACACACAGGTAAGAAAGAGTAACGTCAAACACACCCGCCTGTACAGTAAGGCACAGTGAGACCGGAGATGGAAGAGGAAGCATGACAACCCACTCCATCCCACTCCATTTCAATTGCAGTCAGTGTATTAAGTAGACCTGACCTAGCCGCTATCCCACTGGGGCTCATGGTAGCGCAACCCCCTTATGTAGAATACTCAAATGCTAAACATCCTTGCTGAACTATCTTCTGTTATCTACCATTGACTAGCTTGTGCTGGGAACCTATGCAACAGAAGAATACAAGCGATACAGTTGAGAGGGTGGTGAGGGAGATGGCGTTATGAACTCTCTGAATACGTGGCTCTACATGCCTACACAAGCCCGGAAGATTTCCCCGGCCTAGAGGAAAATAGAAAGATGTAGGGAGAGAGAGAGCCAGAGAACAGTGGACTGAGCTGAAACCTGTTCCTCCTGATTTTTACTCCATATTAAGAGAGGATTGGAGGAGGAGGAGGAGGAGGAGGAGTAGGAGGGAGGAGGGAAAGGGAGCAAGGAGAACGAAAGGAGAGAAGCAGTTTCGATGCGGCCACTTCTGTAAACGGACACCCGAATTCCCACATTTTATTGGGGCTTGCTCATAAATAGGTATAGGGAGAACAGTATGAACCTCAAATCTGGAAAGAGTGGGACACACCCACAGACAGACCGAGAGGACAGAGGGGGAATATGCAAGCAAAAAGAATATCCGGTGTATCCTGCAGCACGCCAATAAAAAACCCTGGGCCATAGGAACCGTGTAAAGCGGCACTCCTGCTCTCTGACTCCAGATACATAAGATCCCGGATCCATCACATATCTTACTACCACTTGTCAGCACTTAAACAAGATAGAACCATATGGTCTTTTATTAGTCAACGTAGACCATTCAGAATTGGCCCATTGTGTGTGTGTCTGTGTGTGTCTGTGTGTGTCTGTGTGTGTCTGTGTGTGTCTGTGTCTGTGTCTGTGTGTGTGTCTGTGTGTGTGTGTGTCTGTGTGTGTGTGTGTCTGTGTGTGTGTGTGTCTGTGTGTCTGTGTGTGTGCGTGCATGTGTTTGCTGTTTCCCATGTTTTCTTATTCACTCTAATCTTTTGTTCCTGACTTCTTACCTGGTGGGTAGATTAGCCTCTTGACCTGCCAAACCTGTCCTCTCTCTCTCGCTCTTTGCCTCTCTCGCTCTTTGCCTCTCTCGCTCTTTGCCTCTCTCGCTCTTTGACTCTCTCGCTCTTTGACTCTCTCGCTCTTTGACTCTCTCGCTCTTTGACTCTCTCTCTCTCTTCCCCTCTGTCTCTCTTCCCCTCTGTCTCTCTGCCCCTCTGTCTCTCTGCCCCTCTGTCTCTCTGCCCCTCTGTCTCTCTGCCTCTCTGTCTCTCTGCC